>VUQH01080162.1:5765-25765 GCA_015106775.1 Etroplus canarensis | reverse complement strand
ATTACAGGCTGCAGGTTTCACCCCAACCAAATACTACGGTGTCTTATTTCGCTTTTATTCAAAAGTGTGCCGAGGAGTGAAATTGTGGTCTGTCTGTCTGTCTGCGTGTGGCCCCCACAGCACATGAGTGACAACCCCTAGATTAGGCACGAAAGGTTGAAAAGAGAAAACCTTTCCAGTGGGTCCTCAAAACCAACATCTACCAGCGGGATGCTGGGCACGCATGAAAGGATGGAGAAAATGATTGAAGAGGGGAAGAGATAAGAAAATGAATGACGGGGCAGAAAAAGAGTAGGAATGAGTGCAAGGTCCCCCTCCTCCCCAAGCATAAGGATTAGATGTTGTGCTGCTGGCTGCTGATGGGTTTGGGCTTGATTCTGTATGCGTGTGCACAGTGTATAATGTCAGTGTGTGTGTGTGTGTGTGTGTGTGCTTACTTGTGTGTTTGGGTTTATTTTTTGGGCTCAGGAAGCAGGTTAAGCAAGGAGTGGGGAGAGAGAAGAGAGAGAAGAAAAGGAGGGAGTGGGGAGTGAGGAGGAGGAGGAGGCTGAGAGGAGGGAACAGGATGAAAGGATGTAGGTGAGTCTAGGAGGAGAGGAGGCCTAAATCCTCACTGAGCTCTTGGGAGAGAACAAGGAGAGACACGCAGAGACTAATGATGTGAGAAAAGGGGAAATGTAGAGAGGAAAACAGGAAGAGACTGACTGTGTGTGTGTGTGTGTGTGTGTGTGTGTGTGTGTGTGTGTGTGTGTGTGTGCGTGCGTGCGTGTGCGTGTGCGTGTGTTTGAGTGAGGGACGTATAGATACGAAAGAGGGCAAAAGTGTAAGTGAAGCACAAGCCTTCTTGCTCACACTTTTATATAGAAAAACCCAACAGGACCTGACAAGAGTCTGATAGGATCAGCTCTGCTACATGTTCACTCTCTCATACACACCTACACACTTGCCCTCACGCACATACTCACAGTCCCACTTGCCCTCTCTTCAGTACCACTTCATTTTTCCAATATTCTGTGCTTGAGGTGATATTCCGTTTTGGTGCATTTTAAATTTTTCAGCAGGCTTACCTGGTGTGACTTTGGGAGCCATTAGGCTTTGACAGGGCCTGACCTGTACAGTACCTCTGTGGGTCGACTGCTCAAATACGGGGCCTCAGTGGACTCTGTTCACCATTAACTGGAAAAAAGTGAGTCTGCAAAACAGAAAATCTTGTTTTCAGCCCAGTGGTTGTTGTACTTCTCTGCTGGAGGTCAAGGACATGAAGCTCTGCAAGTGCTGGAACTAGGATGGGTTCTTGTTTCAGTTAATCAAAGAAAATTAATGAGCAAATATTTGATAATGGATCAGTTTTTGAAGTCAGTAATAATGCTGGTAATTAACCCTACCACCCCCCCCCCCACACACACACACACACACCTACACACACACAATTCGTGTTGCTGTAAGTTTGCATACATGGAAGTTCAAGATATCTTCGGCATTGGGAACTGTTGTCTTTTACATTTGACATTCTATTGATTAGGTTGGCACAGAGGGACAGGGTTTGAATCCACTGGCTGGTTGGGGCCTTTCTGTATGGAGCTTGCATGCTCTCCCTGTGTCTGTGAGTTCTCTCTGGGTATTCCTCCCATAGTCCAACAACATGCATGTTGGGTTAACTGGTGATGTTAATTTGGCTGTAGGTGTGAATGCGAGCATGAATGGTTGTCTGTTTCTGTGTTAGCCCAGAGACAGAGTGGTGACCTGTCGAGGGTGTACCCTGCCTGTCACCTGATGACAGCTCAGATAGGCTAAGCAGTGTAAAAAATAAATGAATTTTACTCATTACTCAGTTTACTATTAATAGTCTTTAACGGAGTGTGATTGGTGAAAAAGTTTTTTCCTCTCCATGGAAATAATTCAGGAATAACAGTGGTCCTTTATACTCTGAAACCTATTAGAATATGTATCTCTCAATGTAATGTTTACATAATAATTATAAGCTTCAATTATAAAAGTTTAGAACTTAAACATATGACCACATGTTTACAAGAATATTGCAATTGTATTTTTAAATTGATCTGCAGAATTTTCTTAGCTGCATGTTTTCCTTTTGCAAACTCATAGCCAATGAAATGTAACAATACAAAGGGTTAAATGCTATTTCAGCATGCCACAATTCTATCCCCATTTCAATTAGCATCATTTAGCATGGTGTGCCACTTAGAAGACTCATTGAGTAGTGAAGGAAGACATGCAGAGGGTTGGTACAGTATGAGAGAAGAGGATGCAAGGAATAGGGTGAGACGGAGGCAGATGATCCGCTGTGGCAACCCCTAACAGGAGCAGCCGAAAGAAGAAGAAGAAGTACGGTGTGCTACTTAACCTCAACAGGCCTATTTAATTGCCACAATCAGAGACAGGGTTTTTAAAAGGGGATTGGACAAATCCCCAGGCGCTCCATCCCACTCTGGCCCCAACACAGAGGAAGGGTTCAGCAGAGCTGGAGGAGACATTGAACACCCTGTACTCCTCCTGGAGGAGGGAGGAGAGTTGGGTAACTGGAGGCACATGTGTGATGGCTAGGGTAAAACCACTATGACAGGCTTTGGGTAAGGTTCTCCTGTCAAACAAGATTCAGCACCTGCCTCCGTGACCACTCTGATGATTGTGCGTCAGCCCTCAGAAGAGACTGTGGGGAGAGAATTCATTTTGGGGTGGAGGCAGGGTGAGAAGCTGGGTCGTTTGGCCCATGGCAGCGGACACCTCGGGAGGCCTGTGTGTAGGCCATGGGGTTACAGTGACAGTCAGCTGCAAAGCCAGATCACGTAACACAGACAGCAGCCCCTATGCATAACTGCAATTGGAATAGTAGAGGATCCAGATCATCCTCACTTAGGCAGTGTTATCCCTATTGTCACAGTAGCACAAGCACTGAAAGTGGAAGTCCATTTCTGATTTGATTGTTTTTTGTACTGTAAATTGTTTCAAAAAGCAGTGGAAAAATTAAATGGGGGACACATTTTTATCCCTACTGTTGATAAAAATAATATAGCAGAGGCAGGGACATGTAGTCAAGAGAGGGGAAAATCCCCACCATCTCCCCAGCAAATTGTAGCCTGGTCTTTAAAACTAAAGTTGAAACAGGCGTCTTGTAGTGGAAAAAGTACTGCAGTTCCACCCAAACTCTGCAGCTCCATATGCAGCATTTTAGCAGCTTTTAACTTCTTGTTTTAGTTTGCAACTTTCCTGTTCTCTCTTTCTGTTGTCGTCACATTCAACTCAAACAGGAAATATTTTCCACCAAAAAAAATCCTCTAACAAACCCGCTTTTGCTGACTGGCAAAACAGAGTCTGACTCAGTGTAAAAATCAGCCTTTATATTCATTAGGTGGCCAGGAACATGGCTCTAAATGAACGCCAAAGGTCTTTCCTCTGTACATTGTGCTGCTTGAAAATAGCTGCAGGCCAAAGTGTTTAAAACAGCTACATCCAGAAGTGGAACTGCAATAGGCAGTAACTTTTTTATTATTACATACAGAGCTCATTTTCTGTAGGAGGTATTAATTCACTCGTTTGTCAGACCTTTTGGAGTTGTTTATGTGTCAGTGTTGTGTTTTTGCCTGGTTCTGCCCCCTCCAAGTGGCCAAAAAAATAAATGACTGCAGCAACCCAAGAATCGTCTGGTGAACATGAATGTTGCATAAGGCTGTCCAGCTGAGAAAAGAGGTATTTTAAGCCTGTTTGAGATGAAGAGAATTCAGCAGAAAGGTGTGAGGCGAAAAGGTTCAGTTCAGAGGGAGCTTGGAGACATGTGTTAGGAAGCATCAGAGAAGTACAAAAAATCCTTTTGGTGAGTCAGAAGGTGGAGGTAGATCACTGACCTGGCTGTGCTCTGCAGGTACAGGGACAAACTGATCTTGATGCAGATTACTGTCTGAGGGAAGGAGAATATTTTTCAAGAATTTGTACAGCTGCTAGACATATAATTTAAGATGGAGTTCTCAATGATTTAAAAGAGTCTAAAGTGTTTTCCTTCAGTGGAGGTCAGTACAAAAGCTTGTTTGGAAAAGGCGTAATTTTCATTTCAGCTTTGGGGGGGAAGAACTCTGTTGGGAACTGCTCAAGACACTACAATTATATTCTTCACCGCCGTGTGCACTGTGCTCTTAATGGGATATTATTCATGCACATAATATACTGCAGAATCTCTGTGTCTGGCACTTAACATGACATGCTGACCTAGACAGTGACTGTGCTGTAATTCAGATTTAACAAGGACACAGAGTGTGACAAAATGCCATATAAATGAAAAATAAATGTTTTCACTTAGTACCATGCAAAAGTCTTGAGCAACCCCTCATTTTTTAATATTTTCTTTCCCGGGACCAAACTTTCTTGTGATTTTTAAAAGTGGTCTTGAGCTCCAGGCTTTCTGGAGGTCTTTCAAAGTTTCTCTTTGGACACCGGCTGCTTTTTCACTTATTTTCAGTCCAGTCCTTTTACCTGCCCATTTATTTACAAAATTAACTTCATATTTTTGTCAGCATGACCTGAGACTGGCGAATGAGCCCATAAAGTCATCAGGAAAGTGTTACCGAGGTCATAGAGCAAAGGAGCTGGAGGGCCAAACATTTTGAAAACACATCAGATCTCAGTGGGGGGAAATCATGCTGGATATTTACACTGATTTGAATTGGGTAATGTGTTAGGAATGAAAGGATGCCACATCATTTGATGAAAATGAAAATTATTAACCTGAATTTAAAGACACCCCGAAAATCAAAGCGAAAAAATAATGTGGCAGGCTAGTCAATTTTGCCGAAATTTCATTGCAGCAACTCAAAATGGTACTCAGTAGTTTCTTTTGGAAATGCCTGTATACTCTCGCCACGTGTTGTTGTTCACTGTCATGCATCAGGAGAAACCCAGGACCCACTGCACCAGTGTAGGGTCTGACAGTGGGTCCAAGGATTTCATCCTGATACCTAATGGCAATCAAGGTGTCGTTGCCTAGCCTGTAGAGGTCCATGTGTCCCTCCATGGACATGCCTCCCCAGACCATCACTGACCAATCATGCTGAATAATGTGACTGGCAGCATAACGTTCTCCAAGGCTTCTTCAGACCCTTTCACGTCTGTCACATGTGCTCAGGGTGAACCTGCTCTCATTTGTGAAAAGCACACGGCACCAGTGGATGACCTGCCAATTCTGGTATTCTATAGCAAATGCCAATCAAGCTCCATGCTGCCATGTAGTGAGCACAGGGCCCTCGGGCCATCCTCACAAAGTCTGTTTTTGATTGTTTGGTCAGAGACATTTACACTGGTGGCCCGCTGTAGGTCGTTTTGTAGTGCTTTGGCAGTGTTCACCATGTTCCTTCTTGAACAAAAGAGCAGGAAACCAGCCCTGCTGATGGGTTAAGGACTTTCTGCAGCCCTGTCCAGCCCTCCTAGAGTAACTGCCTGTCTCTTGGAATCTTTTCCATGCTGTTGAGACTGTGCTGGGAGACACAACAAATGTTCTGGCAATGGCATGTATTGACATGCCATCTTGGAGGAGTTGGACTATCTGTACAACTCTGTAGGGTCCAGGTATCACCTCATGCTACCAGTAGCGATACTGACCCTAGTCAAATACGAAACTAGTGAAAAAACAGTCAGAAAAGATGAGGAGGGAAAAAATATCAGTGGTCTCGACCTGCAAAACCATTCCTGTTTTGGTGCACCTGTTGTTGATTTCATTACCACCAAAGCAACTGAAACTAATTCACAGAAGTTTAACTGACTGGATGCTATATTCTGATAAAAAAGTGTTCCTTTATTTTTCAGCAGAAGAAGAAGAAGAAGATATACCATATCATTACTCAAACTTTTACAAATAACAACCTATGATATTTCCCAATTTTATGACATTTCCTTTAAAAGTACAGTTTTGTCACTGATGCACAACATGTCAGTTTCATTATACATTATATAGACAAATGTATTGGGGCCCCCTACACATTACACTTACAAGAGCTTTTATGACCCCATTCTAAATCTATAAGCATTAATATGGAGTTTGTCTCCCTTTGCAGTTATAACAGCTTCCACTCTTTTGGAGAGGCTTTCTACAAGATTTTGTGTGTCTGTTGGAATTTTTGCTCATTCATCCAGAAGAACATTTGTTGGGTCAGACACAATTCATTTTTTTAGTTCATCTCAAAGATGCTGGATAGAGTTGAGGTCAGGACTCTGTGTAGGTCACTCAAGTTCTTCCACACCAAACTCATCCAACCATGCCTTTATGGAACTTACTTTGTGTACTGGGTACAGTCATGCTAAAATAGAAAGTGGCCTTCCCTATAACTGTTCCTACAAATACGGAAGCATAAAACTTTCTATGCTTCTATGGTATATATAAGGGTTGCATGCAGCGGCTTGGCTATGAAAAGATTGATTAGAACTCTGCAGTTCCTGAATCAGCAGAGAAATTGTGACTTTTATGCACAGTGCTTTACCACTCTGTGACCCTGCTTTGTAATCTGCCATTTCTTGGCTGAGTTGCTGTGGTTCCTACATGCTTCTACTTACCACTTGCAGTTGATGGTGCAATATCTCAGAGGGAAGAATTACATGAACTAACTTGTTGCAATGGTAGCCTCCTATTACAATACCATCGGTGAGCTCTTTAGAATAACCCTTTCTTTCACAAATATTTGTAAAGGCTGATTGGATGGCTAGGTGCTTGATTTTGTACACATATGGCAATGGGACTGAATGAAACACCTGTAGCCAAATTAGCTGACACCTTGAAAATCTCATTTGCTAATTGTAACTTCAATCAGTTAGCTTCTGCTACTGATGGCTACATGGTGGCTACATAGTTACAACATTTAACTAGCCATGAACTGTCATGAGTTCAAATCCAGTGATACAGTTTCACTGTACTGAACTGCATTTACCCACTTTAACTTACCAGCCACTCTGCAGCTTCAGTGCTGATGTATTATATCTGAACATCTCTGACCTCACTCTCCGTCTGTCGCTTTCTCTTTCTCTGATATGTTTGAGGAGAGCCGAGATAGCAATGGACACTCTATAGAGTTAATTGAGGGCCATAAATAATTTATATGAAATATTAGGGATGACAAGTCCCCTTGCCTTCTCATGAAATTACACCTGTAAGTAAGTAAGTAGAGGATGTGTGGGTGGATTAGATTTATCCTGACATGTTATAGTGCTTAAAGGAAAGGTTCTGAATGTTTAGTCTGTCTTAGACTATATTCACATCACATGTACATATGCTGAAAGAAACTGGCTTCTGTAATCATTCATCCTGTCCATAAGCAACAAAGAATTTCCTTTCTGTTTAAAAACTGGAAGACAAAATCATTTGCCAGTGTCACATGTGAAAATGTATGTACGTATAGCTCAGACAAAGCCACCCTTCAGCAGTCGGAGCATGGATCAATAGCATGAAAGATTATAGCAGCTGTAATGCCTTGGGAATGTAGCTATTGTACCAAAACTAATATGAAAATCTATAACTAAGCTGAATCCAAATATATGTAGTGAATGTTGAGTCATTTCTGTTTTTGTGGTGGACATGGACGGTGGTCATCCATTTTGTTATTGAGCAAGTTTTAGGGTGTCATACACTCTTAAAGTGCAGGGGTACAAGAAGCCACCTCTCACAAAGATGCCTATCAGGTAGGGTCCCTTCCTTCAATGCCTGTGGCTCACATGTATCCGCATTTCCTGTGCACGTTTAATTAAAAAAACATACGTGTAGGAAAAGTCTGCCTGTTGACTCAGTGACAGTGAGCCAATCTGTGCAGCAACTGATTTCAGCTGAACCTTTCCTTTATATTAAAGACCACCTTTCCATCTCTGCTAACACACTGGTACTTGGAGCTCTGTCCACTTTCACACCTCTGCTATCCCTGAGGCCCTGAGGACTGTTTCACCAGATTTGCAACATACAGGCCATGATAATTTCCTCTAGCTGCATTTTGACACATCTGACTGAACAAAACAAACACCAAATCCAGTGACCCATGCGCGAGCATACCAATGCCCTGTCGACTTATCCGTAATTTGTAAGCGCTTGGGATTCCCATGTGTGCCACGCTTGTGAAACACCTTTATAAAATGCTTCTCTGAAAGTGGGCAGATTTTAGTTTCTAGATTTTTCAGGCTCAGGAGAAACCAGACTAAAACTGTTCTGACCACAGAGCAGTGGACCAGTACTTTTTCTTAATAACAGAGGAGTCTGGGGGATTTGTTAATCCCGTGTTTTGTGGATTTATAACGGCTTATCTCTGTTTTCCCTGAGGTATCCTGCCAGAGGTGCTGAAGGAGTGTGAGGAGCCAGGGTCACTGCTTTGAGCTGTTCAGTCCCCCAGAGCGAGAAAGCTGGGTTTAGTTGCCTGGTATCAAATCAACCATTATCCTGCAGGAGGATCTGGAAGAAGTTGGAGGAAGTTTCCAGGGGAAGTTGCTGGGAGGAAGTCATCTGCTCTGCTGCGACCTGGATAAATGTTCAGAAAGTGCATGGAAAATTGCAGAGCCACATTATGATGCTCTCTTAAACACTATGTCTTCAGCTATATTGCACTTATTTCTACAACACTAAAAAATACCTTTTCCTTTTTTTGTAGCTATAACAGGATCTTGCACTAATGTAAAATACAAGCATTGATACAACCACCATTCCAAAAAGGTTGGGACATTGTGTAAAACACAAAAACACAAACACAATCCAATGATTTGCAGATGTCAGAAAACAATATTCTATTCACAAAAGAACAGAAAAACATATTAAATGTTCAAAGTGAGAGGTTTTACTATTTCATGAAAAATACTAGCTCATCTTGTATTTGATAACAGCACATTTAAAAAAGTTGGGACAAGGGCAACAAAAGGTGGAAAAGTAAGTGGTACTAAAAAGAAACCGCTGGAGGAACATGTTGCAGGTAATTAAGTTAATTGACAACAGGCCAGTAATGCGATTGGGTATAAAAAGAGCACCTTAGAGAGGCAGAGTCTCTCAGAACCACAGATGGGCAGAGGTTCAACAATCTGTGGGAAACTGCATCTACAAATTGTGTAGCAGCTTCAGAATAATGGTCCTCCACATAAAATTACAATGACTTTGGATATTGCATCATCTATAATATCCTCAAAAGGTTCTAGGAATATGGAGACATCTCTGTACACAAGGGACAAGGCCAAAAAACAGTATTGGATGCTGTTGATCTTCTGGCCCTCAAGTGGCCTTGCATTGCAAACAGGTATGATTCTGTAAAGGAAATCACTGCATGGGCTCAGGAACAATTCCAGAAATCATTATCTGTGAACACAGTTGGCCGTGCCATCCAAAAATGGTTAAAGCTCTATCATGCAAAGAAGAAGCCATTTGTGACTGTGATCAGATTTAGAATCAAAATCCTTCATTAATCCCAGGGGGGGAATTGCTTGAGTTCCACATGCTCTAATTCGATGCAATATTCCACAAAGCTGAGGGGCACAACCTTTGAGGACCCTGAGGCCCACACCATTAGGCACTGCAGACTTGCCTGAGGGGAGTCTCATAAGCTGTCTCCAGATCTGGTCAGTGGTGAAAGTGACATAAGGGCTCTCCCTCTGTCACTGTTTGGTCTCGATCCAGTAATGGTCTTCATGTCACTCCAGACCTCTCTCATCTTGTTCTGCTGGAGTTTCCATTCTAGCTTCCCCCTGTAATTATCCTTGGTCACCCAGATCCATAAACACCACTGTCTCTCCTGGTCAAAGCTCATTGAAAATGGAGTGAGGCAAGATGGAAAACTAATCTCTGGTCAGACAAATGGACATTTTAAAATTCTTTTGGAAATCAGTGATGCCATGTCCTTCAGATTAAAGAGGAGATGGGCCAACCATCTTGTTATCAGCGCTCAGTTCAAAATCCTGCATTTCTGATGATATGGGGATGCATTAGTCCCAATGGCACTGGCAACTTGCACATCTGGAATTAGTGCCATTAGTGCTTATAGTCAAGTCCAGTCCAGACTTTTCACCAAGTGAAAACATTTGGTACATTATGAAATGCAAAATACTACAAAGAAGGCTGAGAACTGTTGAGCAACTGGAATACTGTATAAGACAAGAATGGGACAACATTCCTCTACCAAAGGTCCAGCAGCTGGTCTCCTCAGTTCCTAGATGTTTACAGACTGTTGTTAAAAGAAGAGGGGATCCTACACAGTGGTAAACATGGCCTTGTCCCAACTTTATTGAGACGTGTTGCTGTCATCAAATTGAAGATGAGCAAGTACTTTTAATGAAATAGTTAAATGTCTCATTTTCAACATTTGATATGTTTTCCATCTTCTTTTTTGATTAAATTATTGGTTTATGAGATTTGCAAATCATCGCATTGTGTTTTTATTAATGTTATATGCAGCGTTCCACCCTTTTTGGAATTAGGGTTATACAAAACCTTTCAGACTGGCTCTAAGACACTGTGTCTGAACATGTGATCTGTGAGCCATTTGTGGAATCCACCTTTAATTACTATGTGGTTCGTGTTTAATGGTTGAAGAAAAGGCTTCTATACTGGGCTGCTTTTTATATATAGTATGAAAGTGCTGCTATATAGTAAGAATCTCCTTATTTATAGTCCATGTTTGCCTTGACCGCAAAGCCATGCCAAGCACGAGAAACTGAAGAACAGCCACTCCTTGACTGTCATGCTTTGATGAAAATGATCCATAAAGGAACATTGCACTTCAGTGTATGCCTATAGTACATGACTTATCAGTAATTCATGCATTAATAAGTGCAAGAATCAGCATGAATTATTCTATGAATAAATGCATGACATATAAACTCATGAGTATTCATGCTAATAAAGGAAGGTGATGTGTGACTTTAGCCTGCTCTGGGCACATATACATTAATTAGCCTATTGGGTCAAATGAACCTTAAGTGTTACTTTATTGCAGTTCAGTCCAAATAAGGGCACAATGTATGATTTTGTTGAGTTTAATTATGTTTTTGACTTGGTTCTGATTCAAGTGTGACTTAATTTGTGCTGTTTCCTATAGCTATTACAAGAGTCTGACTCTCCATCTCAGACATTTCCCATGACACACAAACCCACTCTCCTTTCCAGCTCCTGAACAGTCTGTCAAAGACTTTTTCATCTCTGGATTCTGGATTTAAGACACATAATTATCAGAGCCAGTTTATTAGATAGACCTCTTCAACTGCTTTTTAACACAAATGCCTAATTAGTCATTCAGCAACTTAATGTATTTACGCATGCGGACATGGTCAAGACAACCTGCCGAAGTTCAAACCGAGCATCAGAATGAACAAGAAAGGGGATTTAAGTCATTTTGAATGTGGTATGGTTGTTGGTGCCAGATGGGCTGGTCTGATCCACTCGGATTTCCCTGCACAACCATCTCTAGGGTTTACAGAGAATAGTCCAGAAGAGAGAACATATCCAGTGAGCGTCAGTTTTCTAGGCAAAAATGTCTTGTTGATACCAAAGGTCAAAGGAGAATGGTCAGACTGCTTTGAACTGATAGGAAGACAACTGTAAAACTCAAATAACAACTAGCTGCAGCCAAGGTATGCAAACGTGCATCTCTGAATGCACAACATGTCCAGCCTTGAAGCAGCTGGGCTAGAGCAGCACAAAGCCGCACTGGGTGCTGCTCCTGTCAGCCACAAACAGGAAACAGAGGCTACAATTCACTCACCAGAGTTTAAATGATAGGGTCAGAATTTGGCATAAACAACATGAAAGTATGGATCCATCCTGCCTTGTATCAACAGTTCAGGCTGCTGCTGGTGGAGTAATGGTGTGGACTCATGGAGGATATTTTCTTGGCACACTTTGGGCCTCTTAGTACCAACTGTGAATCTGTTAAATGCTGCCGCCTACCTGAGTATCATTATTGACATGTCCGTCCCATAATGGCCAAGGTGTACCCATTGTCTGATGGCTGTTTCCAGCAGGATAATGCACCATTTCACAATCTCAAATCATCTCAAACTGGTTTCTTGAGCATGAAAATGAGTTCACTGTACTCAACTGGCTTCCACTGCCGCCAGCTCTCATTTGGATGTGGTGGGACAGGTGATTGGCATCATGGATGTGCAGCTGACAAATCTGTGATGCTGTCATATCAATATGGACCAAAATCTCTGAAGAATATTTATAGCATCTTGTTGAATCTATGCCAGCAATAATTAACACAGTTCTGAAGGCAAAAGGGGAGCGAACATGGTACCAGCAAGGTCTACCTAATAAAGTGGCCAGTGAGTGTACATGAAAGCAAATGGTAGGTTAAAAATAAAAAAAAAACAGGAATAAAAAAGTGGAATGAACACTTTTTATTTCGTTACTGCTGAAATGTTACATGTTCGTATCCTTTTTTTTTCTGTGATTTTTGCCTTTGAGTTTATTAATATTGGCAGGTTTGCATTAACAGCAAAGAAGTGAATGTGCAAAGATTTCAGCGTCGAGCAGGTCTTTAAACTTCTGCAGAATCCTTTTCTAAAGCAGAAACTAAGGCGCTCAAGAAATAAAATTAGGATATGCAGGTATATCTGATGGATGCACTAAGTAAAGCAAAGCATTTACGACAAGAAAAGCCTTTCTTTTTAGCCAATTAGATGCATCAGGGCAGATCAGAATTTTAAACAGACCTTACTGACAAACCGTATTGATGAGGATTGACAATCTGCCAGTC
The DNA here is from genome assembly GCA_015106775.1 of Etroplus canarensis. Classification (NCBI taxonomy): domain Eukaryota; kingdom Metazoa; phylum Chordata; class Actinopteri; order Cichliformes; family Cichlidae; genus Etroplus; species Etroplus canarensis. The sequence goes on along the minus strand of VUQH01080162.1, from coordinate 13,055 downwards.
CCGTCATATTATTGCTGTTGCACAGTGGTCTTTAAATGGCAAAACTGTATAAATGGAGGTTGGCAACACAGGCTATGGAGAGGCTGGATCTACCTCTCCTGGGGAATCTCTGCACTTAGATATGCTGCAGCCTTTCCTCTGTAGACAGTATACATTATTGGCAATCATACCAACCTTGTTTTAAGTGTTTCAGTGCTGTTATTATCCTAATTTATTCTGTCCATGCTCTTCACTTGTTTAGTCGATGTCGTGTTGTTTGTTCGTGTTTCTGCACTCATTACACAAATACAGTAAACAAAAAGTACAGCCTGCAGGATTATGGTGCCACCATTTGAACTGCAATACAACACATATTTGAAAATCCATCAATAAGCTTGGATTTTTTTTTCATCTACCCATTCTTAGTCAATACTTTTTAGTTTTAAACTAGTGGTCATGGACTGCCTAATAAGTAATGTATTAATCACTGGTGCTGACCAATCAAATGCATCAGACTGTAGCTTCATTTAATGTGTTTTGTTGGTGAGAAAAGACTTCATGAATTTTAAAATATCTGGTCACTTTATGTGCCAAAGCAAAAATGATTCACAGTTTAGTCCACAGAGGCTGTTGTTGTGTTAACTTTGTGAAGACTTTTGAAAAATGTGAATTCAGTGTTAACAGCAATTCATGTGTTTACATTACAAATGTATGTGCTGGTGATGTTGTAGATTATTTCAGTGACTGATAAGCCTCTGGTTTCTTGTTTATCTCTTTAGTCATGTTTCTTGACAAAAAGCTAAAAAAAAAAAGTATTTTCACTGTGACATCACCCAATGTTACTTTCCAAGTGTGACAAGTATGTGTTCTGACTGTCGGCCGAGCTCAAATCCTGAACTTCAGTCCAGCCTGTGTATTAGTCTGTGTGTGTCTGTGTGTGTGTGGTGGTGCCAAGATGCTGATGCCAAGTCCACAGGGGTACAGACTCTATTAGGTATTTAAAGGAATTGTCATATGTTGGCAAACACATACAGTACACTTGAGCCAGTACAGAAGACCTTTGCACAGTATCTTCCTTTCTGTCTTGACTCTACAGAGCCCTAAAATGGCGGTAGTCACTGTCACTGACGTCGGCATAGTGCCAGCAGGGCTGATGTCAGTGTTTCTGCTGCTGTTACAGGTATGTGACTGACTTTTCTGTGATGAAACAAAACCTGACAGATTAAAAAAAAAAGAGAGGTGGATGGCTGGAGAGCTGAGAGGGCACTAATATCTTCTAGTCAAAGCTTTGCTCCTCCCGTCACACCTCTTACAATTCTAATTTGACAACTGCCACCATTCACTATCCCCCTTATTCCCTACCTTTTCAATCTCTCTGTTTAGCAGCTTCCCTTTCCCTTTCTTCTGCTCGCTATATCGCTTTCTTTCTCTCTCCTCCTCCTACGCGCGCCCCCTCACCTCTTTTCTCTCGTCGTTTGATCAGCAGAGCAGCATCTCAGCAGGAGTATTTAAGGAAAGAGAAGGCTCCCCTGCTTTATTCTCTCATTCGTACCCCTCTGTCTTACATCTCTCTGTGCTCTCATTTGCTCCTTTACCCTATTTTCCTCTCACTTTAATATTTCTTTTTCACTTCTCCTTCTCAAACTTTCTTATCTTTTTCATCCCAAATTCTTTTCAGTGTTGCATTTTACACAGTAACCAAGATGCATGTACACAAATCTGCATGTGTGTGAGCAGAAATGGTACAGTAGTAGTGTTCAATTACACAGCAGGAGAGTTGCTTCTGAGTCACACAAACTAATTTGGCCTGAAGGTGCAGCAACAGAGACCTGTAATGTGTATGTGTGTGTGTGTGTGTGTGTGTGTGTGTGTGTGTGTGCATAACTAAAAGGAACCACTTATAATCAATTATTGTGTTACTGTGTCATATGATATTCACTGAATCAAAATAGAAATATTCTGCAGGATTCAAACAGGAGTCTCGTATTTAAAGGCTAAAACAGAACCTTCAGCTGCTCTCTTGCATTCTCCCAAAGGGGTCACCACAGCCGTTTAATCCACACTGGTAATTTGGCAGAGGTTTTACACTGGATGCCCTTCCTACACTCATGGTGAGAGGGGCTTGTGCCCCTACCTGTAATCGAACCAGGGACCTTTTTTTTGTAAGGCGAATTTGTAAACCACTACACCACAGGGACTCTCTCATATTTAAAGGCTAAGGTTGGTAAATTCTTTAATTTACTTAGTGGCAACAAATCTCATTGAAAACCAGAGCCAATCAAACATATCGAGTGAAGGCTCAAAACTGAAGCCAATGGTGTACAACACCACTGAGAGCCACTGCGACCTCACCATGGTTTTTAGGCAAACATTTTGAGACCTCAAGTTTAGTATTCTGACTGTCTATTTGTTTAGACTGAAGATGATAAAGCTCCAGCTACACTTGTACCATATGAAAAACTTAATTAATAAAAGTTGTTCTTTATGCTGCAAGTGTTGCTGGAACTTTATCCTCTCCAGATTCTATGCTCTTCTCCATGCACCTTAGAAGTGCGTGAAGATGCACCAGAAACCTCTGCTTCGTTCCTTGTTTAAACTGGAAGTGAACAGGTGGATCTAGGAGGGCTGTAAGCCAATGATAACTCTGGCTGGCTGCATTTTGCTAGCGCAAAAAAAGCCATAAAATAAAATATATTCACTGAAGAAACTGCACAAACAAGACCTTAGAGTGTCTGTTATAGTCAAGGGTGCACACAACTTTACCAGGAGATGGTGTTTGGTACTCACTCCGTACGCAGCAAGGTCTTAAGTGCAGTCATCCTCACTGTCCTCCTCAGTGTCTCCCTCATTGTTCTCTACTTCAGCTTCCTGCACAGAAGATGATGAAGATGCTGCAGATGCACCTCCCTGTCCCTGGTTGAGCCTCTGCTTAGTTGTCTCCATCCATAGGTCAATAGCTGGCCTTGGGCCAGATGTCTCAGTGGTCTTTGACTGGTGAAAGTGCATCAGAGCTGTGAGGCGAGCATGTGACAGACGAGATCTGTTTTTGTTTTTTGCGAGAATCCTGTCTCACAGGTGGTACTGCTCAAAGGTAGTGTAAGTGCAAAGTAGCCTCATACTTCTGAAGAATGGTGCAAACTGTTATGGTGCTAAAACGGTGGAGGTCCTGCATTTCCTGAGGCCAGGCTGAAGGATCAAATGCTAAGAAATGATTGCGTGACTTAAGGGAGTCATAGCTGATTTCAAACTCTTCAGTTAAACCCCTCAGTAAGTTTGTCTTGTCCCTGTCAGCATCAGCACCAGAAAGTGCATGTGTCCTGTAGCTGCCTTTACCATCAAGCAGAAGTGTGAACTATCCAATTGCCACTATGAGTTCATCCTTACATTCCCCAATGGTCAGCTTTACTTTTTAAAACTTAATAGATGTTGTCTTCAAAGTGTTGCCAATGTCAAGCATGATGGCCAGAAACACTGAAAACATTCTGTGCAGATATTCTGCCAGTCTTGATATCTTTAACAGTGTGTCATGTCTCCATGCAGACCATCTGATATTGTGAAACCTGCCCAGTTTCACAAAGGAGATCCCATTCTCTTCACACAACTCATTGAGCACAACTGTGTTTTTTGTACCAACTTTCTGTAAATAAAACTACAACAGGTTGACCACAGAGTGACTAAACGTCTCACAGTACAGAGCCTTATGATCAGTTGAGTTTGCGCAGTTATCCGGTGTGTGTGTGGTGAACACAGTGTGCACAAGTGAGTCTCACATTGCAGCCAGTTGCCGTAATTTTAATACAACGCCGTTTTAAATCCTGACGTTGACAGCAGCCCCGTCTGTGCACACAGCAGCTAACTTTGTCCTCCAGTCGTCCAGGCCTGCATCCTGGAAAATCTTCACAGGTTCGTCTGTTATGGCCTGTGTGGTTCGATCAGCACCCAATCCAGTCAGTCCGAGGAAGTCTGTGGTAAACTGCGCACTGGACGCTGACACAACATAAACTATCTCCTGCTCAATTTTAGTTATGTCCTCAGAAAAATCAGTCCCCAAAATTCAGCAGACTCCAACTTGGCACTTAACTCCCTGCTGATCATGCACACAATGGTCTGCATGATCCGTGTGGCCTCTTCACCTCCAACATTTACTCCTAGCCTCTCTTGTAAGGGAATAACCTCAGCATAGGAAGATATAGGATGTGTATTTAGCTTTGTGAAAGAAAAGAAAAGAATTTTAAAGAGCTAGCTGTTGTTCTTCATTCAACACATTTTGTCAACTAGCTAGTGGACGGCAGCATTTTTTTCCTCTTTACTAGCTTGTTTCTTATAGTCTGTGCCACATTCATGTGCTCCTCGCTCTTTTCATGTTTGTGAAATAAAGGATGACTGAAATTCTTCGAGCCTGTGTAAAACGCACCTGTTTTGTCAGCAAGATGTAGATGCGAGCGGCATATCTTGCGCCACATTTCAGTGCGCATATCATTAGCTTCAAGCTACAGCACATCATGGAACCACTTTTTGAAAAAACATTTTTTTTCTGCGTGGTTTGTTGTTGTTTTGCTGGTGTCAGAATGCCAAAGTAGCTGATTAAAGTCTGTTGTTTTTTTGGAGATGTTGTAATGAAACAAGTGTAGAGTAACACAAATTACGGTACGCAGTCATGTTTTTGTCACGCATGCTCATTTGCGTACCAGTTATGTGCACATCTGGTAGTACAGTCGAATGTTGGACAAGACGAGGTAGCGATCAACTATTGCTCCAACAAGGCATGACTTTAACTCTTATTTAAATATGAAGTTGGTCCCCCCCTTTCCAGCTATAACAGCTTCCACTCTTCTGGGAGGGCTTTCTATAAGATTTTGGAGTGTGTCTGTGGAATATTTGCCCATTCGTTCAAAAGAGCATTTGTCAGGTCAGGCACTGATTTTTATAGAGGTCCTGACTTGCAGTCTCCATTCTAGTTGATCCCCAAGGTGTTCAGTGGGATTGAGGTCAGGGCTCTCTGTGGGCCAGTCAAGTTCTTCCACACCAGTCTCATCCAACAATGCCTTTATGGACCTTGCTTTGTGCACTGGGGCAGAGCCATGCTAGAACAGAAAAGGGCCTTCCTCAAACTGTTTCCACAAAGCTAGAAGCATAGAATTGCTCAAAATATCTTGGTAGGAGCAGGCATTAAGATTTTCCTTCACTGGAACTCAGAGGTCCAGGCCAATCCCAGAAAAGCAGCCCTATAGCATTATCCCTCCAAACATTACAGTTGGTACAATGCAGTCAGGTAGGTAACATTCTCTATCAGACTGCCAGATAGAAAAGTATGACTGGTCAATCCACAGAACACTGCTCTAGAGTCCAGTGGTGGTGTGCTTTACACCAGTCCATACGAGGCTTGGCATTGTACAATGGCAGGTACAATGAAAAGTATAGATGCCTACCTTATCCTGGTAACTGCTGAGCAGGTGAGCCTGCCCTCCCCCCATCCATTTGATGTATACTGTCCAGTTTTTACAAAGGAGTATGTTGGGTGGCATTGTTATAGCAAAACTAAAGTCTGGGGAGGAGGTGGGGGTGGATGAATGGGAACATAAAAAAAATATGAGACTTAAGCATGGATGATCAGTGTCCTTTTCCTGACTCCAGTTGACAGCTAAGCTTAAGAAAAATCCATCCATCCATCCATTTTCTACTCCATATCCAATTCAGGGTCATGGAGTGGCTGGAGCCTATCCCATCTACCACAGGGCATACATCCTGGACAGATCACCAGTCTGTCACAGGGCTAACACAGAGAGACAGACAACCATTCACACCTATGGCCAATTTAAAATTGCCAATCAGCCTAACCCCATGTATGTCTTTGGACTGTGGGAGGAAGCCGGGGTGTCTGGAGGGAGCCCACCAGTCCCAGCTGGCTGAGGGATATGAGCCCAGTACCTTCTTGCTGTGAGGCAATGGTGCTTATCACTGTTCCACCATGCCACCACCAAACTATGTTTCACTGTGTACAAATATTCTGTGACAATCTTGACTGTTTTAACTCCAATTATAAGTTTATAAGTGTAGAACCCAAGCAAACTTTACACGTGTCAAGATCAATTTTTTAACATTAGTCAAAAATGAGCAATAGCGCTAGTATTAGTTCTTAAGGAGAACTAAACAGAAACGTGGTCAGACTGAAGCCTGTGTGTTCATATTCTAAACATAATGAAACATTGTGGTAGGCTTTATGTAGGTTCAAACATATAAGAAACTTGTTTGGACTTTGTCAGGGCTGGATCCCATCATTGAGGCTCAAGAGACATTACACAAGACAAAATTGTTCATTGGATGTGACAAGCTTTCTCACCAAGCTACAGAATGATGCCTGACAGCCTCACACACCTCATCAAGTATTTAATGCAAGCTATGTTTCATGCATGGCTGTCTGTTTGTGTGCTGTATATATATCTGTGTGTGTATGTGTGTGTGTTTGTGCAGATGAACAGCTCTTCATAAGAGCGGGTCACTGCTCTCTCTCTCTCTCTCCAGAGTTCAGTTCAGTTGGCTCTGTCCATTGCCTTAGGCATTTAGCCTGTGTGCATATCATTAGATGCTAAGGCATGAAAAGAGCACAGGACATAGAGTGAAGGGATAAAAGGCAGAAAATTGAGTGAAAGCAAGTGACAGATGTAAGGAGATGTACTGGCTGTAACAGTAGAAGGCGAGTGCAATGTAAACAAAATGTGGTTCACAATGTATTTTTTAATGTTGGTCTTATTTAGGGAAGGAATAATCCTTTCAAACTGGACTGTAAAGAGTACTTGTCTTATTAATTGTCAGGCACTGATTGGCTTTATCAGACAACATCTGACATTACACAGATATTTCTGTCCTGATTTTAGAGATTTCTACCCCCTCTGGTTTACCTGTCTCTGCCTCTCCTGTATTATTTTCTGCCCCCAGTGGGGATAAGATGTGTCCCACCCCAGTCACTTGTTTTTTGCACTCCTTTTTGAAGTAGTCTAATGTGCAAACATCAAATCAGAAATGGACTTTCACTTTTAGCGCTCATGCTCCTGTCACAGCAGGGATGACTCTGTAAGTGGGGATGATTTAGCTCCTGTACCATTCCAGCTTGTCTTTATCTCACAAACATTGTCATTAGCTAAATACAAGTGTAATGCATAAAGAGTGGCAGGTTTTACAGGAGCCTCGCAAAAAAAAAAAAATCCTAGAAATGTTCCTGCACTTGCACACATTCTGATTGTCAACATCAGAATCTCCTCCAAGGTGAGTTCTGTAGCTTGTTATTTCAGTGTGTTGAATTGCAGTTATGCA
>VUQH01080161.1:0-15558 GCA_015106775.1 Etroplus canarensis | reverse complement strand
GACTTGCTTCTAGGTAGTACGGGAGCGGCGTACCACCCTCAGTGCTAAGTACATTCTGTGACAAACACACACACTCACACATTCATGTGTGTATGTGTATGTGATTATATGTTTGCTTATCATATGTCTGTTTTTCTTATTTCAGTTGCAGTATGTGCTTGATAGATGCAGTGCTTGACTTTCGAACGTACGGTCTTCTTTTTTTTCTCTCTCTCTCTGTTCTTCTTCTCTCTTCCTCTCTTTTCTCTTCCCTACCTGTCTGCTCTGGCAAAAAATAAATAAATAAAGAAATATATCAACAAGAGGAGCCTATAGAGTTTATAGAACTCCTTTTGGCAAATCAAATGTGTTTGGCACAATAAAGCATTCAGATGACGGTTCTGCTTGCTAATGCTGCCAGACAGGACAGGTTTAAAAAAAAAAAAAAAAAAGAATAAATGTAATGGCAGTCATGATGGGTGGTGCACTCTGGGTTATGGTGTAGAGACGAATCAGCTCTAGAACAAACTGGACAAAGGGGGTTAAGGTTATGCGAGCCAGTGTTTTAATGACAAATAAAATATTTTCCTGTTGAGTAATGTGACATCTTCGCCACAGTTTATAGCATTAAGGTGAAAATTTGGAGATGCTTCTGGGCTGTTAAGTGAGGAGCGATCGCTTAAAATACAGATGGAGGTTTGCTGAGGTCGAGGATCTCGGGCAGCTCCTCCATTACCTAGAACCAACAAGTCTTGAGCCATCTCTCATTTCTTTATATTTTGCTTCCAAGAAGCCAGACTTTCATTTAATTTTTAAAGTGGACTTGAACAATAGTTCTCTGGGCTCTCTGAGGGTCTTGGAAATTAGCTTCTTTTTCACTCATTTTCAGTCCAGTCCTTGTACCTGACCATTTTCAGAAGACTGTTTTGTTTGTTAAGCCACTACACACTGACCTACAGTCAGAATCATTCAAGCGTAAAGGAGGCACCAAACACAAGGGACGAATGAGTGTTCTGTCTGCACATAACAGACAACTTAGCAAAGAAACAATTTGAAATTGTATCTTTAGGTGCTTCGTTACGAGCAGTCTGTCACAAAAAGACAAAATTTGTTCCATTTCTTTAGTTGAATCTTCAAAAAACTATTAAAGATAACAGTTTGACAGGCATAAAAATGTATTTTTCACCCTCAAGGTGATTCCCAAAGAGCTATTGGTCGAAAACTTGGATATCTCGGCATGGTGTGCAGTGTGTCCTTAAAAAATTGAGGAAACTGGACAAGTGGAGGACAAAAGAAGAAGTGGTAGGCCTCAAAAACTATCTACAGCAGATGTATAGTATCTGAAAGTCATGTCCTTCAGAAATAGGAAAAAGGAGTCCAGCAAAGACCTGACACAATAGCTAAGAAATGCATCTGGCTCTTCAGCTGATCCAGCTACTGTTTGCCAAAGCCACATCAGAAATTGTCTCAGTGGAAGACTGACCGCTGGGAGAGAAGGCTGAGGTATGCCAAATTACACAAGGACTACACGTTTCTTATTGATCATTGCACCCATTTTCATAGCAATCTATAAAGAAATGAGGGGCAGCTTGGGATTTTTGCACAGTACTGCAGTTGTTTGTTGTCGGGTGAGAGTGATTGCAGGTATTGGTGTCTGTAAAGCCCATATATTGGATTTTGCGAGTTCTACTCTGTGCAGGACCTTATATTGAATTTGAGACATGGAGAATGCACACTCCAGTTTGATGAAACAGTGCTGTCAGGGTGAGAGACGCGTTGGTGTATCTGGGAAAATCCTCTTTTGGGGCTGAAATAACAGTTTTAGTAGCAAGGGAGAAGTAAATTGTTGACTTCAAATTCTCAGTGCTGGAAAAATTGTGGAAAATTATCTTTATACCTTTTATCCATGCACATTTTAAATGCATTTTGGTTAAGTTTATAGAAGAGCTGTTTAAAAAAGCTTCTATATTTAAAGGTGGAACATGTTATATTGCTAACTTCCCATTGGCTTTTATCACGACAAGAATTACTTGTTCACAATTTTGGGAAAAACTAGCGAGATACAAGAAGTACACTTTACTGAACATATGACCTACATAAGGATTATGAATGATGTATTTGAGAAAAGATGGTAAATTATAAATACTCCATTAAAATCCAACTGATATGGATGTTTTCCCATTTTTATATTTATTTTGGTATAAAATTTAAAAGACACACAGCAGGTATGTGAATCTACATTCACTGGGCACTTCATCAGATACACCTGTTCAACTGCTTGTCAATGCAAATATGTAATCAGCCAATCACATGGCAGCAACTTTGTGCATTTAGAAATGCCGACCTGGCCAAGACAACCTGCTAAACTTCACACTGAGCATCAGAATGGAGAAGAAAGGTGATTTCACAAATTGAGGAGCTACTGGGATATTCACACATAAAACCATCTCTAGGGTTTACAGAGAATGGTCCAGAAAAGAGATAATATCCAGTGAGTTGTTTATGTAAGAGGTCAGAGGAGAATGGCCAGACTGCTTCGAGCTGATAGGAAGGCAGCAGGAACTCAAATAACCACTTGTTACAACCAAGGTATGCAAAAGAGCATATCTGGATGCACAACACATCAAACCTTGAAGGAGATGTTATGGCAGCTGCAGAAGGCCACACCAAGAGCCTCTTCTGTCAGCTAAGAAAAAGAAACTTAGGGCTACAGTTTGCACTGACTCACAAAAATTGGACAATAGAAGCTTGGAAAACATCGTCTGGTGTGATGAGTCTCAACTGCTGTTGTAAAATCTGGATGGCAGGGTCAGAACAACATGGAAGTATGAATCCATCCTGCCTTGTTGTTCAGGCTGCTGGTGGTGTAATGGTGTGGGGGATATTTTCTTTGCACACCTTAGGCCCCATAGTGCCAACTGAACATCGTTAAAATGCCACAGCCTCCCTGAGTATTATTGCTGACCATGCCCATCCACAATGGAGCCATCCTCTGTTGGCTACTTCCAGCAGAATAATCCAACATGTCACAAAGCTCAAATCATCTGAAACTTGTTTCTTGAACATGAAAATGACTTCACTGTAGTCAAATGGCCTCCACATTCACCACATCTCAATCCAGTAGAGCACCTTTGGGATGTGATGGAACAAGCTATCATGTCAATATGGACCAGCGTCTCTGAGGAATGTTTCCAGCACCTTGTTGAATCTATACCACGAGGAATTAAAGCAGTTCAGAATGCAAAAGGGGGTCCGACCCATTATTAGAGGTAGCTGTTGAATGAATATGGACAAAGAAAAAAAATTGTACTCACACAAATGCACCGATCAGACATAACATGACCACCTGCCTAATAACGTTTTGGTCCCCCTTTTGCTGCCAAAACAGCCTTGACCTCTTGAGGCATGAACTTTGTTAGACCCCTGAAGGTGTGCTGTGGTATCTGGCACCACGTTGTTAGCAGCAGATCCTTTAAGTCCTGTAAGTTGTGAGGTGGAGCCTCCATGGATTGGACTTGTTTGTCCAGCACATCCCACAAATGCTTGATTGGATTGAGATCTGGGAAATTTGGAGGCCAAGTCAACACCTCAAACTCGTTGTTGTGCTCCTCCAACCATTCCTGAACCATTTTTGCTTTGTGAGAGGGGGTGAATTATCCTGCTGAAAGAGACCACACCCATCAGGGAATGCCGTTTCCATGAAATGGTGGACATGGTCTGCAACAATGCTTAGGTAGGTAGTACATGTCAAAGTAACATCCACATGTATGGCAAGACCCAAGGTTTCCCAGCAGAACATTGCCCAAAGCCTCACACTGCCTCCGTCGGCCTGTGGTCCAGTTCTGATGCTCACGCGCCCCTTATTGGTGCTTTTGGCAGTGGACAGGGGTCAGCATGGGTTGACTGGCCCTGACTGTTCTGTGGCTATGTAGCAATTTGAGCTACAGTAACTCATCTGTTGGATTGGACCACAGGGGCCAGCCTTTGCTCCCAATGTGCATCAGTGAGACTCGGCAGCCCTGTGGCCGGTTCACCACTGTTCCTTCCTTGGACCACTTTTGATAGATACTGACCACTGCAAACCACAAGAATTGCGGTTTTGGAGATGCTCTGACCCAGTCATCTAGTCATCACAATCTGGCCCTCGTCAAACTCGCTCAGATCCTTACCCTTGCCCATTTTTCCGGCTTGTAACACATCAACTTTGAGGACAAACTGTTCACTTGTTGCCTGTATATCCCACCCACTAACAGGTGTCATGAAAAAGAGATATTGAGTGGTATTCACTTCAGCTGTCAGTGGTCACAATGTTATACTTGATCAGTGTATAAGAGTCCAAGTGCCCAACCACTCTATCTTTCCTTTTCATCATACTATGTGTTTGACTTTCACAAGTCGTCTGTATAAAAAGGCCACGTTTATAAAAGAAATGTATCTAATAAGTGGAAGTATCGCAGAAGGAGTGAATCTTATATTTGATATTTTAGAGCCTCTCAGTAACTCAAACACACCGCAAATATATGAGTGAAAATCTTCTAAACTACTGTTTCTACTGCATTTAAAAAATAAAAATAAAGGTTTACAGACCTTTACATTGAACCTAGGACTTAAATCTATTGTGTCTTGCCTAAGAACATATACAGTTTATGGTGCAATAACAAGAAAGGTGGCATTAAGCACTGTATATCTGAGTTTTTCGGCTAGACCATGAGGCACATAATTGAAACATTATCACAAAGGATTTAATCTGTGCCTTTGAGGTTATATTTTTGGTGTATTTGTAATAGTTATTGACCTATATAGAAAGTTAAAAATCAAACTAATAACCTGTACAGTAAGCACATTCACAGTAAAACAGTACTACTGAAGCATGTGAACCCGCAGTAAGTATTTGTCGACCTCACCTCACAGTGTTGTTGGCAGCATCCGGATCCCTCGCTGACACCGTCTTCACCACCGTCCCGATCTCAGCGTCCTCCGGCAGCTCGATGTAGTACGCCGGCGAGTCGAACATCGGGGGCTCGTCTACGTCTTCCACGCTCACGTGCACGATGGTGACGTCCTTGAAGGGCCCGCGGTGGCGGAAGGCCGGGTCCAGGTGGGTGTTGACGCCCTCCACCTTCAGGGTGTAGCTGGGTTTGTTCTCAAAGTTCAGCGGCTGATGCCAAAAAACAAAAAAAAAACAACAAAACTTTTCAGTTACTGAATTTCTGCTGCGCTCAGAGGGACTTTAAAATGTACTCTGGTGTTAAAAGGTTATTTCTGTCTGAACTGTCGGTGTTTCAGGGTAAAAATATCTGCTAAAAATCAGCAGATGTTAGGGCTACTCGACAAAAGGAGAATTAAAAATTCTGTCAAGGTTTTGAGCTCAAGATGCATGTTTCTCTTAAACGAAGCAAAGTATACTGTACTCATTTATTTTAGCGCCAAATTGACCAAAGGACACTGCAATGCTGCACTTTAGGAAATATGTGATGTTTGCTTCACTCAAGGTTGAATTAAATTGAGATTCCTGAAGGGACTTTTGTGTATGATAAAGGAGGCTTTCAGGGTTTCATATCAGGACTGTAAAAGAATAAAATTGGAATGTTTCTTTTAGGAAATTCATTAAAATAAATTTGATTTTTAGCATCTATATCATATCATCTGTCCGTACCTTTTTGACAGTGATGATACCAAAGAGATTTGTCGGGTCAGTGCTGATGTCGAACGTGTCCCTTCCATCTCCATCTATGATGCTGTACTTCATCTCAGCGTTGACCCCGATGTCCCTGTCCTTCGCCCAGATACGTCCCACCACTGACCCCACAGGAGCTGACTCAGGGACACTCATCTGGTACAGCCCTGAGGAGACAAATTAAATTAGTTTGATCAAACTGTTTCACGCTGCTGTCCTCTAGAGGGAGCCAAACCTCTTCCATCAGCCGCACATCTGCTCCTCTTGTCTCAAAAACACATCTCTGCCTGGGTAAAATAAATGGCTCCATAAACGCCTCACAATTGGGTTATCTGCTGTCTCGTGGGTCGGCTTGAATTTCATCTACCGTTTAACCTCAAAGAAGAGGTGACAGCTGCCCAATTTGTGGAGCTCCCCGCAGTCCTGAAGTGAAATGCCTGCACATTGTGCTTGACAGAGGGGAATCCCAGAAGCGCTTCACAACCGATCAAAGTTCCATCGAAGCAATGGTGCTAATTGGTCGGGGGACTGGTGATGGAGGAGGAAGTGGGCGCCGGGTGTTTTCTTTGTCTCGGGGTGAAGCCTCCGATTGGCCGAGCTGAGATGTCCACAGACAGCCAGACAAACCCCTGACCTTGGGGGGACAGTAATGAGAGGAGCAGAAATGGGGATAATGAAAGAGACAGTATGGGGCGTCTGGTGGCTTGGAGGAAGAGGAGGAGGAGGGACGAAGGAGACCAGAGGGTAAATGACTGGGGACTGGTGGCCTGAAGTGGACAGAGGGGCTAACAGCTTGAATGCTCCAGAGAAACAAGTGGATATATGTGGAAAAGATAAGTTCTGTGTGATTTTGATTGCAGCCAAGTCAGGTATCAACACTGAAACTAAACAGCCTGCTTCTGAAACTGAGCTTTAGGGTCTGAGTTGGAGTCCCGGGCTTTTCACAGCCACACAAGTCCATCAACAGTACTCGGAAACTAGGAACTAAATGCAACAGTTTATTCAAATGTGCAAACATAAATAATACAGTACATAAGGAAAAATCAGAGTTTGTATAATTCTAATGAGCTTGAAAGTCACCTTTAAACCCCAATCCCATGTATGTGAAAGTGTGACAAATTGGGTTCATGATGAATTCCAAATGTGTCATAAGTAGAATTTGCTAAGTGTTGTGGTGGTTTGCAGGAATTTGTAAACACATTGCATTGTCACAGAGTTGGGGTGCCGATTCTGAAATTTCCAAAACTTTCACAAGGGTCACAATTTCCCTTCCTTAAGAATGGCTTCCCGACAGTCACCCTTCCACTGAGACCATTTCTGATGAGGTTTCAGCAAATAGTCGATGGATCAACTGAAGGGCCGGATGCATCTCTCAGGTTCAGCATCAGGTCTTTGCTGAATTTTTTCCTTTTTCTTAATGACATGACTTTCAGGCGCTGTTCTTTGGCTGTAGGTAGTTTTTTAGGCCAGCCACTTCTTTTTTGTCCTTCACTTGTCCATTTTCTTCAGATATTATAAGGACACACTGCACACCATGCCTAGACATGCTAAGTTTTTGGCTAATAGCTAATTGGTAATCACCTTGATGATTAAAAAAATACAAATTTACACCTGTCAAACTGATATCTTTAACATTTTTTTAGTTACAACTAAAGAATTGGGAATAAATGAAATATTACTGGTAGCGAGTAACAAAGGGCCTACAGATACAATTAAAATTTGGTCCTTTGCTAAGTTGTCTGTTAAGCGTAGACACAACATTGGTTCATCTCTTGTTAGGTTCCATTTTTGTGCTTTAATGACTCATAGGTCAGTGTTTAGTGGCTTAACAAATGAAAAACATTCCTCTGAAAATGGTCAGATACAAGAACTGGACTGAAAAGGAGTGAAAAAGCAGCCAATGTCCAAAAAAACTTAGAAAGACCTTTAGCAAGTCTGGAGAGCTATTGCTCGAGACTACTTTAAAAATCACAAAGTTTGGCTCCTTGGAAACAACGTATAAAAAAATGAGGGGCAGCTTGAGATTTTTGCATGATACTGTCTGGATGAAAGTTGGAGATTTAACAGCAGAGTAAGAACATGCCATTGGATTATTTTAGGATTTATTCCACAAAGTAAAACAGTGAGCGCCCAAAAATTCACATTTATCTCTTTTCCCTTGTTCTGTAGTTTTTGGAGCAAAATGCAAAAAACATGAAACCTTTTACACATAAATAATAAAATAATATTTTATCATCAAAATTTTTTCTGTCTAACACTGAGCTGAATCATAAAAATATACATAACCGCGTGTCCTCCTAAAGAACAAAATCCGAGTTTTCTCAGGAGACTCCAAACTTAACTCTGCAGTTAAAAAGAGCTTTTTAAAGCAGATTTAATGTATTAGAAGTTAAATGATTGTTTGTTCTTCCTTTTAATTCTGCCATTTATCCAACAAAAATTAAGAGCTACTAATTTGCGGATCAACTCACTGGAAGAATATTTCCTGACATTTAAAGTAATGCTTTGTTTCAGCCCTCATTACCTTTGGGAGTCATAACTTGAAGCTGCACAGTCTGTACATATTCAGAAGCTTTTTCTTTCCATGGTATTCTGAGGGTATATCTGTGGCTGCTGCTTCTTACTGCTAATGAAGATGTGGGTTCAGGCGTGGGAGGTTACTTACTTTGGTCAAACATGGGTGGGTTGTCATTGACATCACTGAGCGTGATGTTGACGGTGGTGGTGCCGGCGAGGCCCCCCAGCTGCCCGCCCATGTCTTTGGCCTGGATGACCACAGTGTAGTTTTCTCTGGTCTCGCGGTCCATGTCTGCCAGAGACACGCGGACCACACCTGAGGGGAGAGAGAGAGAGAGTGAGAATGCGCACAATGAGACATGAGGTGAATTAAAGGGCATCGGTGGAGGACTGCTGACGCAGACTTAGGTCGCGCCCTGAAATGTATCCCAGTGCTCTCAGTGGTGAACTTCTCATCCTGTTCTACTCTTCACGAACAACACCGTTTCACAGAAATAGGCATGAACTCTAATCTAGTTATTCTGGTTTCTGGATAACATTTTTCATCTGTCTGGTCTCGTATGTACTGATTTGTGCCCATGTACATGAAATTGATATTTTCCGCTTTCAAATGGTGAAAAAGGCTACACTTGTAGGCTGGAGGGGTTAGTGGTGGAGCAGATCTATCAGAAACTCACACTGGACACCTAGGTTAAATTTACACACATTGTCACATTTTGTTTATTTTAATTTTCAAGCACATTATAAGGTAAAAATGTATTATTTGTCAGGTTTGGGCATTAAACTGCTAGACAAAAGTATTGGGTCACATTCCATCTGCAGGAACGTTTATGACATCCCATTCTAAATCCACAGGCATTCATATGGAGCTGCTCCTCCTTTTGCAGCTATAACAGCTTCCACTCTTCTGGAGAGGCTTTCTACATAATTTTGGAGTGTGTTTGTGGGGTATTTTTGCCCACTCATCCAGAAGACCATTTGTGAGATCAGACACCAAAAAGCTCTTTTCCCCAAACTGTCCCCACAAAGTTGGAAACATAGAATTGTCCAAAATCCCTTGGTAAACTAAAGCGGAACTAAAGGGTTCCAGGCAAACCCCAGAAAAACAGCCTCATAGCATCATCCCACTTCCACCAAAACTTCACAGTTGGCACACTGGGGTCAAGCAGGTAATGTTCTGGGATTTGCCAAATCCAGACTCATTAATCAGACTGTCAGGTAGAGAAGTAGGATTCATCACTCCACAGTTTCCTGCTCCAGAGTCCAGTGGCAGTGTGTTTTACACCAGTTCATACAATGCTTGGCATTGTGCTTTGAGATGTAAGGCTTTCATGCAGCTGCTCGGCCATGCCATGAAGCTCTGGCACGCAGTTTTTGTGCTGATGTTAATGCCAGAGGAAATTTGGAACTCTGCAATTACTGAGTCAGTGAAATTTATGCACCATGCAACTCAGCACTCAGCAACCCCACTCTGTAGCTTTACGTGGTTTGCCACTTTATGGCTGAGTCGCTGTAGGTCCTCAACACTTCCACTGTGTAATAAGACCTATTACAAATAATCATAGAATATCTAGGAGGGGAGACATTTCTTTAACTGACTGTAGTAACAATGGCAAGCTATTACAGTAACACACTGGAATTCTGTGAGCCCTTTAGCACAACCCATTCTTTCACAAATGTTTGCAAAGGCAGACTGCATGGTTACGTGGTTGATTTTAGACACTTGTGACAACAGGATTGAGTGAAACACCTGAATTCAATGATCAAGAGGTGAAAATTAAAATTAAATTGTTTCACAATGTCAATTTGTCATTTTTAACAGCCTAACAATGTTGTTAAATCACATATTTTGCGATCTATTGTCTTTGACCACATGAGGCTGTTTGGATGGTGTTAGTACTGTTAGGCCATGTTTAAAAGAGAACCTAAACACAGGTGAGCTTTTTTTTTTTATTTTCCAAAAAGCTGACACACTTAACTCAAATACGGTAACAACAAAGATTTAAAAAAAAAAACAAACAAAAACAAGGAAAACTTGATGGCACAAGATTTCAGGCGATGGAAATGGAGGACGAGCAGACAATCTGATGAAGACAGAGGGAAAGATAAGACTAGATATATGAAGATGGGAGACTGGAAGTGACACACTGGTGGGAACAATTAAGCTGGAGCAGAGGCATGAATTAAAAACCACCCAAGAAAACTAACCTTCATGGAAAAAACTAAACTGTAGGATTATTTTCAACTCCTGATTGGTGCATCAAACAATACTTAATTCGTAAAAATTTTACGCCTGATTAATTATGACCTTAACTAGTTAACAATCATGTGGCTTCAATGAAAACCATAAAATTCTGCAGATAAAAGGTCTGGAGGCTCAGCTGATATTCAAATCAAACATGTGGATAGGATGAATGTGGTCTGAGGTGCGACACTCTTTGGGTGATTCTCAAACGGATGATCTTCTAAGATTTCCTTCACAGCTGCTGCTGAAGTCTACTTCGATGAGAGAGGTCAGATGGCAGACTGGTTGTATCTGGCAGACGGTAAATCAGAAAACCAATCTTCCCAACCACGCTGAGCAGAAAAGTATCTGACTCAGAGGTGGATAGGATGCAACAGCAGAAGATGTTCACTAAAAATGGACAAAAATGTAGCCTGACCTGATGAGTCTCCTTTTCTACTGAGGCTGTCATGGCTTGCTGGTGGGTGTGCGGGTGCGGACCCAAATGCAGGACTCTTAGGCAGCCGGAGTGCATTTAAAAAAGGCTTTATTGCCCAACCACAAATATAAGTCCAGGTAAAGTGAACACGGAAGGGATGGTGCAGCTGCGACACAGGGAAGGGTGAAGGCAGCTGCATCCAAAAGCACACACACTGGCACGGACAGGAACTCAGAGGAAGACAGACAGTGACAGCGACGAGGACGCGACAACGAGCAGACAAGAACGAGGGTATAAATACACACACACACACACACACACAGGTGGACCAACAGACACAGGAGGGAGTGGTGCACAGCTGCAGACAATTACACACAGGAAGGGAAACAGAAGCAGGGGCACCAGACAGAACGGGTTTCAAAATAAAACAGAAAATGACCCGGACAGGGAGGCACACAGACACAGGTCCTGACAGAGGCTGTATCTCAAAGTTTAGCATAAACGGCACATATCCATGGGCCTGATAAGGTGGTCAAAGTTGATGCTTTGAGTGCCACAGACATTTCAAAGTCCTTCTAGAGGCAAGGCTTGCCATGCAGCAGCTATTGTCATAATATGTTAGGCATTCATCCTAACAGGGACTTCAAAATAACTGCCTCACGTCATATACCAAACACATCCTCCCAACTAGGTGATTCATTTTACAATGTCCCATCTGTCCCTCTGACATGTCGGTGTAGCAGCATCGATCCATCAAACTGCTGAAGAACCCCAGCATCCACATGTAGACATATACTTGCAAGGAGTCACACCACGCCTCTTCATCTCCTCTTTCACTACATCCATGAACCTTCTCTGTGGTCTTCCTGCCTGGCAGCTCCATCTTCAACATCCTTTGCCCAATAGCCACTATCCCTCCTCTGCACATTTCCAAACCATCTCAGCCTTGCCTCTCTGACTTTATCTCCAAACCTCTCAACCTGAGCTGTACCCCTGATGGACTCAATCATAATCCTGTCCATCCTGGTCATTCCCAACCATCAAACCATCTCCAAACCGCCACAGCAGCTCTCACAACTGTATTGTAAATCTTCCCTTTCACTCTTGCTGCTATCCTTCTGTCAGAAAGCACACCTGACACTTGCCTCCACCCACTCCACCCTGCCTGCACTCTCTTCTTCACCCCTTTGGTGCACAGTTCATTGCTTTGGATGGTTGACCCCCGATATTTAAACTCATCCACCTTCACTACTTCTACTCCTTGCATGTTCACCATTCAACCTGATTCACTCTCCTTCACACACATGTATTCTCTCTTGCTTCAACTGACTTCATTTCATTTCCCTTCTTCCCAGTGCATACCTCCACCTCTCCCCTGTTCTCGTTCACCCGCTCCCTGCTCTCATTATATGGTAGATCACAGTGTTGTTTGTGAACATCACGGTCCACAGAAACTCCTGCCTGACCTCATCTGACAACCTGTTTGTCACCACTGAAAACAAGAAGGGGCTCAGAGTTAGTCCCTGATATAATCCCACCCCCACTCCATCCATACACCTCACCACTGTCTCTCTGTCCTTATACATGTCTTGCACCACCCTCACATTCTTTTCTGACACTCTTGACTTCCTCATACAATATCACAGTTCCTCTCTTGGCACCCTATCATATGCTTTCTCTACATCCACAAAGACACATTTAGTGTAATTTGCACTAAATAGAATTTTAGTCATTAAAACTGGAGCGCAAACTGTGTCCAACACTTCTATTAAAAACACTTCTAAAGGCACAAGCATGGTCACAAAGTCCGGTTCAGGGATTCTAATTAGTGGGGGTGAGGGCTACACATGGCTGAGACAGCACTTGTGAGTCAAAGTGGCCACTCCCATAACTCCAGTTCCCAGATAGATGAGGTAGAAAATAAAAATCCTCCACAGAGTTATAAAGGACGGCACTATCCATAGAGGCCAAAACCATTTTTGTAGCAGGCTGTCAGCATGTTTATTCCTGCTGTAAAGTTGGACATTTTAACATAGGAGTCTGTGGGGACTGACTCACTTTTGGAGCCAGCCTCAAGTGGCCAATAGAAGAACTGCAGTTTTTAGTACTCTGTTCAGTTGGCTTCATTTTTCAGCTCAGTGCTGATATGACCAATGTTTTAGGCTCTGTTGTTTGGCTCTTAGGGACAAGGAAACCTCCTTCTTTGCCATTAGCCTGAATTCCCCCATTGATATTCATTCATTATGATCTGAGTGCCATATCTCTCTTAAAATGTCTCTGATCATGTACACAGTTTACAATCATCTAATGGCTGCTCCCACCATGTTAATACAACATGCCACAAAGCCCATAAAAAGTCATTTCAAACTGGATTCATCAACATGACAATGAGATTATTGGGCTTAAGTGGCATTCCCAGTGGTGATGCACGGGTTGCCCATATGTCCGCAGGCACAGTGGTTAATCTGCATAAAAATTAATATTCTGATAAACAGCGGCTGGGTTGCAAGATACACCATTAATGAGGAACGTATTAATTATAATTTCTAAAATGGTTTTTCATTTTTCAACAGGCATGAATTACCAGACTAGACTCCCATTGTGTAAACCTCCCACTTCAGTGCAAAATCAACATATCACATTATCATGCTAACGTATATCCAGCTGAGAAATAACAGGTAATCTGTGATCAAGCAGGGGTCTCTAAATTAGAGAAACTAATTAGTTCTGGTGCGAGTTGTCCTGCCAATCCTAATAGCCGTGCTAGCCTTTAAATATATATTAGCTCTTGCTAGTCCTTAAAAAATAAGTTTGTTTTTTTTTTTGACTGGCAGCATAAGGCTTAAACAACTGTGCAAAGGGGCCTTTTAGCAGAAGTAGTCAGTAACGAAATCTGAACACAAGAGGTGTAAATGTTTCTTGAGTGCCCCCTTGTGATGTGATCGGACAAAATGCAAGTACAAACAGGGTCAAGGACACATTCAGTGATTTCCATCTTTTGTCCTTTCACGTTCATTCATTGTGGGATTTGTTAAACATGAATGGATGAATTTAATATCCCGGGGTTTTAGAGAGGAATCGGTCACAGCTGCAAGGTTTTTGCGGGAAAAAATGATTTCTTGTCTGTGTATTAATCAGATTCCTTAAAAAAATGAACCCAAACCAAAATGGAAACTGACAGTAAAGTAAGAAACTTTTGCTTCAAGAGGCCAAAATAAGTTTTCTTTTGTAGTCAGATAATATAGAGCGTACAAACTGGCCTCAACCCTACGACCCCAGCTCGTTAACAGCTCACTGGTAATTTTTTCTGACTCGGTTTGCTGGCTTTTAACAACTGTGCATTATTACCACAGAGCCGCATATTTACAGTACATGCAGCAGAATTCAAGCAAGGTCAAGGGGAGTTTTGTGCTATAGAATCAGAATGGAAGCGCATGTAACGGGCAGCTCCAGGGCACTGAGCTGTTTGTGTTCAAGTTTTACATTGTGGCAGCACCGATAAAAGCTGTGCTTATAGTCGAGGCAGGGAGGCTGATTGATGGCTGCAGAGCCAACCTACAGCAGGAGAAGCAGTCCGACCGGCTGTTGATGGGCAGCGCAGCCTCAGCGGTTTGGCAACAGCTTCTGTGCTGACAAAGAAATAAGGCAGCTGTGCTAAACAATGGCCAGGGTAACTGATGATGTTTGGATGCAGTCGTTAACTGCTGCAACCACGTGCTAGAAAGCTGTAGGTATAGGGGGTTGTTCTTTATTCTTTTACATGTTCTGCATGCTTCATTTTTATAACTGACATGTTAGAAAATCAAAGGCCTGGCTGCAGTAATTTGCTCTAATTCAGATCTAAGAGCATCAGAGAGGTCTAACACCCGCATAGGACGACAATTCAGTTCATCCCAAAGCTGTTATAAGGGGCTGAGTTCATGGCTTTGCCTGGACAAGCCCCGTTTGTCCACACTAAGCTGGAAGCCAGCATTGTGCACTGGAGCATCATCATTTTGAAACAGGAAAGTGATAAACACACTCTGGTGAAATAAAGTTGGAAGTGCACTATTGTCCAAAAATGATATTTTTCTTTAAGGTTTTACCCCGCCTACGTGAGCTCAGCGCCGTGCAACATGCAAACACAACGAAACATTAAAAGCACCCACCACAACCATGTAAGTTTGGAGCAGGAGTTAAAATATGAAACAAAGAGAAAACCTCCGTTTAAGAGAGATGAGCAGCTAGAGTATTAAGTTATGAGCTCATGCTATATTCAGACTTGGTCAGTCAGACACAACTGCTAATTTGTGCTAACTGGTTGCAAAATACTAGAATTTCAGTGACTAAAAGTGAAGCACAGACTTGATTTACTGATAGAAAACCACATTATGTATCAGATGATTACAACCCCAATTCCAAAAAAGTTGGGACGTGTAAAATATAAGTGAGCACAGTGGCTCAGTGGTTAACAGGCAAGTATCTGATCAACCGATTGCATGGCAGCAACTCAATGCGTTTCGACATGCAGACGTGGTCAAGACAACCCACTGAAGTTCAAACCGAGCATCAGAATGGAGAGGAAAGGTAGTTTAATTGCCTTTCAATGTGGCATGGTTGTTGGTGCCAGATGGGCTGGTATGATTCAGAAATTGCTGATCTACAACCATCTCTGGAGTTTACAGAGAATGGTCCAAAAAAGAGAAAATATCCAGTGAGCGGCAGTTCTCTGGGTGGAATTCC
>VUQH01080160.1:0-21678 GCA_015106775.1 Etroplus canarensis | reverse complement strand
TGATGTGAACGTTGTACCGATCTGTCATGGTGAAAAGGGAGCTGAGCTATAAGGCAAAGCTTTCGATTTACCGATCTATCTACGTTCCTACCCTCACCTATGGTCATGAACTTTGGGTAATGACCGAAAGAATGAGATCGCGAATACAAGTGGCTGAAATGAGCTTTCTCCGCAGGGTTGCTGGGCTCACCCTTAGAGATAGGGTGAGGAACTCAGTCATCCGGGAGGGGCTCAGAGTAGAGCCGCTGCTCCTCCACATCGAAAGGAGCCAGTTGAGGTGGTTCGGGCATCTAATTAGGATGCCCCCTGGACGCCTCTTATTGGAGGTGTTCCGGGCATGTCCCTCTGGGAGAAGACCCCGGGGAAGACCCAGGACACGCTGGAGAGACTATGTCTCCCGGCTGGCCTGGGAACGCCTTGGTGTCCCCTCTGAAGAGCTGGAGGAGGTGGCTGGGGAGAGGAAAGTCTTGGCTTCTCTGCTCAAACTGCTGCCCCCCCGACCCGGACCCCCGGAAAAGTGGTAGAAGAAGACGAGACAAGCCGACATTAAAACAAAAAGTAATATGAGAGTAATATGAGGAAGTGAGTTTCTTATTATTATTATTATTATTATTGTTATCATTATTATTATTATTATTATTATTATTATTATTATTAACCACAACAAGTGTGTTAGCTTCACTTTATTTTAACTTCATTCATTTTTTTAAGTACCACCATCATAAAGTCAAAAAATAGGGACTCTGGTAAGGTAAACTGTTGGGGAAATCCATTTAAAGCAGGTGCATGTAATATTGATATTTTGCTGAAATGTATCGATGCTTGTATCACAAGAGGAAATAAGATGTATTGGTGTATCTGTATTTTATGGTAGTGAGTGGTGTTAGTCTTACCTAGGCACTTCAGCAAAAAAGAATAATCAGCACTGCTGCTCTCAACAAAAAAGATAACAAAGCTGACAAAGCAGCTTTGTTATCTGCTTCATCATATATGGGTGAAGTGCTACTTCACCCATGTATGATGCATCAGCTGCTCAAAAATAAACATACATTAAGTAAGACGTTTTGAAAGATCATTAACTAAGAAGTTTTTAAGACATGAGGATTCTCTTTTAAAACTGACTTGGGTTGTTTTGAGCACAATATGAGACTAGATAGACAAGATGCTCTTCAGAATGTGAATGCATGCTTTTATGCATGACTTCTGTTTTTGTACTTTCAGCCAAATGTCCATACCTGTCAGAAAATGGATAAAAATTGTACCACTTGGCATATATTAACAAAATACTTTGGCACAAACTATTTTGTATAATACCAGGGTTTAATATTTTAGAGGCCAAGTGGCACTATTTTACAGAAATTATTAACAGTCTGAACAGGAGGAGTGTAATGGCTTAGAAATGAGATTAAACAGCACAGGGTACAAAGTTAAATGTCTTAAAGCAAGCGTTGGCTTATTAAGTTTTCCTTACTGTCGTAACAGTTCCGTTTACTCTGTTAGATATAGAGCCAAGGATCGAGTCAGTGCCACAGTCATAATTTATCATTATGAAGCAATGGAAATGCATTTTTGAATTTCAGCTCCTGTTGTCAATATCTGTTAATTGTCTGTCTAAGCATCATTCTGATTCATTATAGAATTGCGGGTTGTGCTGATTGCATTGTTCGGTGAAATTAGCATAACTGCAGCTGCCAAGCCATAAGTATGCACACACCCTCAGCCTGTTGCACCATCTCTCTGTTAGCGTTTTCCTGTTCTCTCAGCACATCAAGCAAAAGCTCGTTAAGTGTTTATAGATCCACCACGAGTCGAAGGAAACTATAATCTAGCAAATCCTTCTTAAATCCTTCAGCAAGTCTCACATCTTGCATCAGATGAATCTTTTATGAGTATGCTCATCAATACACCAGTGCTGTATGTCTCTCAGACACTCAGTACAAATAGCAGCATCATGTTCTTGCACACCACCTTACACACGTACATATATAGGCCTTAAAGGATACCAAAAACTAAACAACAGAGACAGAGAGATTCAGTGAGAGAGAGAAAGAATGATGTAAAGAAGCAGAAGAGGCTCTGTTTTTACCACAGGCTCTGTCCAAGTCTGAGGAGTAGTCCACAGACTAGTGCATCTCCCTAGACAGAGCAACTCTTGGCCACAAACAGCTTCCACTTCATTGAAAGCCAGCTAAACACTTATTGTACTGATGACTCTTAGCAGCACAAATATGAGGCAAAAATAATTTTCTGTATATGCTTTCAATTGCATATGTATTCTTTCCTTGCAAATATTTGCAGTGCACAGCAGGGTGTTTTCCTTCTTTCCCTGTTGCTTTGGAAAAAGTCCAGATTTTTAAAAGGCATGTGAAATTTTGCTCCTAGCAAGAAGTGGGAGGGGAAGACAGTGAGATGAAACTGTGAAAAAACTGTCTGCCACTGCAAAGCTCTTCCACACTTCTCTCTTCACTTCCCAAAGCTATACCCTGCAATAGTGACATCACTCTCCACACGAAAAAATGAAATTACGAAAAACGAAAAAAAGAATTACCTGGAACTGGTTCAACATTAAGGACTTCACATGAGGACACCTAAGAAATTAAAGCTACCACCATGTGCACAAAGTGTACTACTTACTAGTTTTTGAGAAATCAGCCTAGTTATTTGTCTATGTATTCCATATATATATATAACTCTACATTGTGATGACTGAAGAAATGTAAGGACTGCAGGTCAAAGTCCAGACTGACTAACAGAAACAGCTAATTAATAATCAATTACCAAAGTCCAGGTGGCACATACTGTATTACTGCTAGTGTAAATATGTGACCAGTCTAGACAACAAAAGACTGCCAGCCATGTCTGAATTTTCTTGGAAAAAACATGGTGTTGTTGGCATAACTTCACCGATTTTACCTCAATCCAGAACAATCTTTAATCCAAAGTCTGGGCAACTGCCCAGGAGCAATCTGTATAAACAGAACATGTTTATTCTCACTGACTACAAAAAGAACAATGCATGCACAGTCAATCAAAGATTTTTTTATCCTTCTTTAATACTGTAATACTTTAGTGGTGTGTATTACAGTGTTAAAGTGAGTCTATATATTTTCCTTTTTTCACTCTATGGGATCACTTTAAGGTAAGTGACAGTAGGAGTAGATGCACAGTAATCGCCTGGTGTATCTGGTTTTACCCAAGATCTCATTACTCAGTTGTATGAGTAACAAGCTGATGACTGCCTCCTGTACAGTAAGTCTGAAAGGCTGCTTAGTCCCTTATAAAGTAGAGAACAGCTGTGTCAGTGTCAGCCCAAACCAAGAGTGGTTACAGTGAATTCCAGTGTAATATTTTAATGATGAAAAAAGTATCCTCTCAATGTGAAAACTATGCCAGAAGTACAAGGCACAGAACACTTTTCAAAACACTGAAAAATGTGCAAGTGAGTCATTTTAAATAAAGTAATTATAAAGAAAGTTCAGTTCCTCATCTAAAGCACTAATACAAAACTTTAGATGTATGTATGCTATTTGTTACTTCCTGTTTTTATTGATCATGGGGGTTGCTACTCCATCTGCACTTGTGGGGTTGTCAAACATATCAAGGATAAATGGGACGTTCCCTTCATGTGTCTTGTTAAAATGACTGACAGGTGTGAAACAGTGGAAATACTATAAAAAGAAACATATTCATTTGTTGAGACATAACCCTGTGTAATCTTTTTGTGTATTTTTGTACATGTTTGTGTAATCCATCCAACCTGCAGCACCACAGAAAGACTGATGGATAACTAAGAAACAAGCTACACTTGCAGCAACAGCAGAGACATGAGCCAGAGGAGTGTATTAGCTGGGTTTAAGTTTGTACAACATCATCAGCAATATCAGTTGCAGTCCCTGCTGTGTCAGTTACACAGAGCATATTATGGATCCCCATGCTCAGCTGTCTTTCCTATCCTCAGTAAGTGGGAGGGTGGAGAAGGTGAGCAAATTTTAATGGGTACCATTTCATCTCTTTTGTCCCCACTAAGATTAAACTTCAGAACCAAATTTTTCAAGATATTAATATCTATTCCAGCCTAAAGCACATCAAATCACTGAGAAAAGCTGTAAAACTACTCAAAACCCTTTGAAATCATCACTGCCAGATTAAAAAAACATGCTAGTAATATCACAGAGTAATAATGGGAGGAGGAAGTATCTGTGCCTTTTTTACATTTTTGTTTTAATCTGAATTTTCCAAAATGTCTCTTTAATACAACTTATGTCACAACAATAAAGCAAAACCTTTGAAATTTTATTGTGTTGCACTTTCTGAATTTAATTTAGCTTTTGAGAAGAATTATCGCAGGATGAATTTTAAATACTAAATGTGATAATAGCTGTGGAAAGCTTCCTTTTCTTCCTTAGTTTATTAATTTTCAAAACACATAAAGCACATTAAAGCACAAGGAAGCAAGTCACATTTAAACAAGCTGGCATATGCACAGGGAAGTTATTCTTTTTTCCTATCACAATGAGTTCCTAAAACTAGGATAAAAGTAGTAAAATCAATAGGTTCTATTAAATCCATTTTAGATAACATTAAAAATAGTGAGTGTCTTTGAGTATACATACATGGAAGATCAACTTCTATAATAATAAAGTGGCAAATTTTGTAATTTTAAGCTTAGTTCCAGAGAAATTACTATTGTTCTCTCTGAAATCTCCAAATATGGCTACAAGTGAATTAGCTTGAACAGTCATTTCAAAAATGTCTGAGAGTGTTTTAAAGATCAGGGCACAGCCAGAAAGGATGTGCCAACAAGGCTGGAGGGAAGTTTCCTTTTTTAAATATATTTTTATTACAGTTTTTCATTAGAAACAGAATGATTTGTTCAGCATTATGTATCAGAATTAATGCCAGTAAAGTATGTTAATGACGATTATGAAATACTGTTCCTACATCACAGTGTTATTCATTTCAAATTATAAACATGCATGAAAACAATACTGTTGATTTTACTGTAAACAAAAAAGTCTGCATACAACTCAGTATAACTTCCCTGTGTTACTGCAAATCACACGGACATGTGGAGATTTCAGCAGACATTTATCATTTTATTAAAGTTGTTCTTACCACTGGGCTCTCCATGATGCCCTTGAGGAAGATGAGGTCCAAATCATTGGCAGTTGTGGAGCTAGTGCTGTCACTCAGTGTGTCCAGGGCCTGATGCATGGCTACACAAACACACAAGCAAACATGGACAAAAAAGAAGAAAAAAGAGAGTTCATATCACTCCACTGTCCTGCTGTATTCCACAGTTACTCATAGGAAATAGACTGAATAGCTCACCTCCGAGAGAGAGTGAGTACACATACAGTATTTCATACTTCATTCCCGAATGAGAGAAGACTGGAGAAAAAGTGAGCAGGAGGGAGAAGCTGGAGCGGAAAGGGGGGCAGTCTCACATCCTTTCCCAAGCAATTTTACCACTGTCAGTCACTCTGCTCTTAAGTCTGTCAGAAGCGACAGTATCTTTCTCCCACAACTCCCAACTTCCTGCTTCTCTCTCCTACGCTCATGTTCATACACACGCACACACACAACCACATACAAACACACACCAGCTTGACAACACCACAGCTGCTGAAGCTGCTGGGAAAATAAACATTTTGACATATTTCATCAGCACATTGTTTTAAAAGATGGATAAGAACAGATTTTAATATGACATAAGTCAGCAGTCACATTTTGAAATGACCTTTCTGGTTCATGGAGCAGCCTCGGTTGTAAACCCATAAATGCATGCATGAACCTTCTTCTAAATGATGTGAACGCAAACTGCTAAACCACAACCAATCAATCAGCAGCTGCAATGAGATGTCAACAATTCGATGAAGGCCAGAGAGGGTTCAGTTTATCTTCAAAGCATCTCCCCTGACTTAAGACTATGACTCATCAAGGAACACACTGACATCTCCTACCGGCAAGCATTAATCACAGCCCAACCATCAGAAGAGTGGGCATTTCTATTAGCAGTGAACAGAAATGCTCTAATTTACTAAACAGACACTACATCCCTTTTTTGTTTCAGCTAAAAATACCACACTGGTTCTTCATTTTAAGACAAAAGCAGACTGGTGGCTCAGCACAGCTCTAACACGGCCAACTTCAAAGGTTTCTTCTATTGAAAAGCTCACATAGAGTGATGTGACTGATCCAGTAAGAGGGCAGCCAATTCATTTTGTGTTAAAAGTCTGTGTCCCAACTGCTTCCAGCAAAGGAACATGAGTGAATGTATTCTTAGTATGTGGATTTAAAAAATCTAATACTGACCCAAAACAATCTACAATAAAAATGGAAAAGCCAGTTACAGTTTAAAAAAGAAAACCTGGAGTAGTGGGAGCTCATAAAATATAAACCCTAGAATAAAAGGCCCTACATTTTTTGCTCTGTGGAAAGAAGTGTTAACAGATGGAGTTTAATTGCTGGCTGATTTCTGTCACTGGTATAAGGTACACTGATTTCTTCTACTGTATACTTAACATAATCTCTCCATGCATAGCTTTGTACCATAAAGGTACAATTATATTATTATGGATGTATGACACACCTCTTGACAAAACTCTGTAGACATGGACAAAGTACACAGTAGTGCAGCAGAGTCAGAGGTTGGAATGGATTATTAAATCCACCGAATACAAAAAAAACAGCCTTTCTACAGCCTGGTGGTCCTTCCAGCTGTTGCTTTGGAGAAAGTTAAGTCACCACATGCTCCCGTCTGCACATATCTTTTTTTCCCTTCTCATCCCTGTCAGGTTTTCATGATGTAGATGTCAATAAACCTGTGGTTTATTGACATCTACTCCAGTATCCAGTAGCTCTACTGAAGAGAAGCAAGCATAAACAAAATAGCATTTTTCTTTATGTGGCAGCTAATTTCAAACACAGCCTTTCAAACAGCTCAAAAATTTCAGCAAACATATAAACTGTTTCAGTGCATTTTGGCTTACAATGTGTCTGCTAGTCAAAGCTACAGAGGCTGTATTTTCCAGGGAGGAAAAAGCAATAATGTATGAAAATGCCACTCTGAGATGGCAAAAGATAGAAGAGACGATGGGAGAGGAAAATAAGAGATTATTTTCAAAGGTAAGATAAGATAAACAGAAAATTTAAAGCTTTCATGTGATGTCTACATTCATGTTAGATCAGGCAGTGGATCGGTTCATGATGTGCTGTTGAAGTTAGCTGGCTATTTCATACTGAGAAATATCTTTGAGAACAAATAAAATGATGATATTTTCATCTTATTGAAAGGTTATATGTTCCAAATGGGATAGTTTGTAATATTTGGTGCAGTTTACAGTAATGGACTTTATTAGACAGGTGCTATCCATGGTCTCTGCTAGGTTAGGTCCTGGGTAGCAGCAGAGACATTATGAGAGAGCAAGAAAGAGAGGGAGAGAGAGAGAGAAAAGGAACTGAAATAATTCTGAATTGAACTCTATGGGAGAATTTTGCAATAGCAAAGGTAGTGGGAGCAGCATAACTTCCAGAGAAAAGCTTTTAAAATTTTATTTGTGGAAACAGACAAACTTTTAAGTGTTTTATTATTATTACCAGATTTCACTGAATATTCTGTACATGTTTTATGTTGCATTGACCATTGAAGTGAAAGCTCAAAGAAGTGCCCAGATCTATTTCAGTATGGCTTCTGAGAAACAGGACTTGCTTTTAGAAGGACTTTATTAAGAGTCATCAGTTTGATTTTAAGCTGATGATATTCTTGAGTAACACTTGTCAAATTCCACCTTTACACTGGAAAGCAGCCATGATAGATCATGTAACATCTGCTTGTCATATGAAGTATTCAGCTAAATCCACAGACCTGTAAACAGCTGTAAATCTGTTAGCTGACCACAGCCTGTTCGCACAGAAAACAAATCTACTGGAGCTCACAGCAGAGATTATCATGTGATTTCTAAGTGAGTCATTTTCCCCTGCTGTTCTACTACACCAGAATTTAGGGTTCCCCCACATGTTAAATCCCACTTTAATCCCTGAGTACAAGACAGTACAACTTAACATTCCCAGTTGAAATGTTCGAGTTTACAGTCCATAAAGTATATATGTAAATATGTGTGCTCCAAAATGAAATTCAGCAACATCAAACAGTAATACATTTTTCAATGAGCCAAGAATATCACTTAATGGAGATATTTAAATTTTCTTTGCCTTCTGAGTAGAGCACCAAAGCTATTGTTTCATTCATGTGCAGCCTGAAGCTGCTCCATTCACAATACATAATAACATTACTTTGTGGACTCAAAAAAACACAAAATCTTCTCCAATCCCCTTACAACAATACTTTTTATCATGCCACTTTAGCAGAGATTCACAATATATTGGTGGTAGATTACTGGCCTTGAAGCGAGAAAACGTAATTACTGTGATTGTTCAGAAAAAGGAATTTCAGCGAAGTCCTGTGAATATGAGCTATAAATGAACAGTGAATATATGAAATGGCTGAGCTTAATTCTAGTCTTACTTTCTTGTGGACTTTGAGTACAGTACCCTGGAGCAGTGTGCCCCAGCACAGGGCAGTCCACAGCAGAGAGGATGAATGAAGTCACAAGGCTAGAAGCCAGTCTGAAAAGAGTTCACACTGCCCTCATATGCAATTCCACCCTGGGATTATTAAAGTATTGACTCTGATTCTGATCTCACACTTTTTAGCAATCATTAATAGCTGAAAAAAAGGTCCTAGTTCAACTTTAGTGAATTGAACGTTAGCACATTTGTTAATTCATTTAACTTGGTTCTATATTTTTCCAAAAAGCTTGCAAATATTTTAGCCATGACAGCTTTTGATGAGGCAACACATATCATATTTCAAAAATGACCACAATACTATTTTTGGTCCCCTTCTGTCATGTATTGGAAATATTTTTAAATCCCCACTCAAAATACTAAAAAAGATACAGAGAGCAAGCTTTTATCTCAGTCTTTACTTTAAAAATTGTATAAAAGAAAGAAGCCAAAGAAAAGCAACTTTAATGATTACACACTCCATCCATCCTATTGCCCAATAATATCAAAGTAAATTAAGGAAATAGTCACACAAGTCTTGCGCAGTGAAGCCTTTTTCTCCTTTTTTTTCCTCTAACACCAGCTCTGCTCCAGCAGGAGAGCTGCCAGGTTTGTGCCTGGCAGAGAATATCAGACCAGCCGGCCTGGTTTACAGGTCCTGCATAATTCTCTTTAATCACTGCAACCGTACGCAATTGTTGTTGTCATATCAGCACCTTTCCCAAGGTTAGTTCATTTCTGCTTTGCTAGAAAAGTGTGAGGATATTTATTTCTTTTTCTTATTTTCAGTTTCCACATTTTTCATGTTCCAGCTCTTATCTAACTTGTCACTGGCTGTCTTAATGTATGTATTTATCAGATTCAGTCTTGTCTAAGAAGCCCGATAAAACTGGCTGCTGCTTCTCCAAAGTGTATCGAGGATTTTACACATTAGATCATGAGTTATAAATGGTTTTGACTCACATTTAAACACAAAGAAACCATCAGTAAGTGTGAAAAGGACTAAAGAATAATAACTATGACAGTGCTGAGTATGACCGAGTACATCTATTATTCATAGTGATTATTAAAAATCCAACTTGTCCCCCTTGGGTCTCACTGCCTTTCTTCTCTGTACAAGTTTACATACACAGTAGAGCATAAGAAGCACTGCTTCCCTTATTTTCCATGGTGTGCATCAAAGCAAGTATCACAGGGGTTTGGCCACAGAGGCGTGTCAATAGGGATGAACCTTACGTACTCAGATGAATCATCTACCCATCCAGTGAAATGTTGTTTTTGTTTAAATCACAGTAATAGCTTTTTTTATTTAGTTATTTTTTTTCTTTTTGTTTTGTTGGTTTTCAAATAATGACCTGCTTTCCTGTGTCAGTCAGAGCCTTGTGCTCCTCCTATATAGCACATGTCTAATGAATGAATAAAGAATGAATTGCAAAACCTGCTTGTAGCCAGGAGCTCCCTTCAATCCAACTGAACCTTTGAATCTTGTTCATTCTTTTGTCTTGTTCCTCTAAATAAAACTAATAGTGTTAGTATAATCAGTTACAGTGGCAAAAGACTTAGTAGTGTTATATACTCACTGGGTACTATCCTCAGAGCCATCTACACAAACTAGATGCACACTTGATTTGACACTTCCTGATGAACAACCCAATGAATAAAGCATCAAACAGCAAACATCTGCTGTCTCAATATAAGGTTTTCGACAGCTAAACAGCAGATGTTTCACAATAAAATCCTTCTTAAGAAATAAAGGGTTTCTGTGCACTGTAATGCTGTCATGGCCCATGTTTTGGTTTGGGTTTTTGTGTTTGGTTTTGAGTTCTGTTTGTTCCATTTTTGCCCCATGCCCCACCTGTTTCTTCTGTTAGTGGTCTTCGTCTCTGTCTGCGTCTAGTCGTGTCTTATTTTGGTAGTCTGTCGTGTCCCCTGCTTTGTTCCCCTCTGTCTCAGTGTGTTAGTTACGCCCCTGTCTTCTTGTCTTCCCTTCTTTGGTTGTCCCTGTTAGGTTTCCCCCGCCCTGTCTGCTTGTCGTGTGTTTATTGGTTTTTCCCTGTCTATTTAAGCCCCGTTCTCTGTGTTGTTCGTTGTCGCGTCGTACTGGTTGTCTCCCCGTGTGCTACCTCATGTCTCTAGGATTCTTGGACTTTTGTATTTCATGTTCTTGTGTTGGCAAATAAAACCTGTTCACCCTAAGTCGGCTCTGCGGTCCTGCATATGGGTCCACACCACACCCACGGCATGGAAAACCATGACAAATGCTATGGGGCTAAAATGGATACTATGTAGTGTAGTGGTTTACACATTTGTCTTACAAGCGAAAGGTCCCCAGTTTGATTGCAGGTGGGGACACAAGTCCCTCTCACCATTGAATTTTGTGTTAGGAAGGGCATCTGGTGTAAAACCTCTGCCAAATTACCAATGCAGCTTATTCCGCCTGGCGACTCCTTGGACAGAATACAAAGGAGCAGCCAATGGCACTATGAATTTGTGCTAGACTGCTATAATTTTAACAAGGAAATAGGAGCAGAACAGAAGGAGATATAATTGAGGATCAAATATAAAGAATTTGAAACTAAAAACTGTCTCTAATAAAGGTTTACTTCAAATTAAGCTGTGGTATCTTGAGCAGTTGAGGCAAATAAAAGCTCCAGTTACTTTTTGAGGGGGGAAACTCATAATTTAGATACTTGATCGGTCAGTGAATCCAAACTGCATTCATACTTGGCCTGACAGTCACAAAGTGTGCGCTGAGGTTAAGATAAAGTATTCATTGCCTTTTTTAATGCTACAAGTTTCTTTTTCAAATAACTTCCTCTTAGCATTCAGGTGGAATGTTTCATCTTGTATATCATCACTGTCACAGCAGCTCTGCCTTGCATAAACCTGCATAAACTTCCCATAAAGCTGCAGAGTATTACTGTATGTATCTTTCTTCTGCTCACAACTCATATCAGCTCCGAAGTTGCGTGTAGGCATTTGTGTAATAATATACTCGGGGTGGGGGTTTTCCTTCTGTGAGCCTTAACAGGTAAGAACTCGAGCGAAAGTTATTTTTCGCTTCACTGCCTCCAAATTGCCTTTACCATATACTGTAACTTGACACTATTAGAAAGCTTTCATTTAGCAGGTGAGGGCTTAAAAGCACAAAAAGGGACTCAGGTGTGCTGACAGACTTAACCAGCTACAAGTACATCATGCCCTCTACAGAACCTACTCTTCCAGGAAAAGGCTGACTTTACACACTTGAGCAGGTCTTCACTTTATAGTATTGCACTGTTTTACACCTACTGGATTTAAGGGTAAATGCAAGTATAAGAAGTCAGTAGAGGTGATGCACACAAAAGTTAAATGTTGTGATGATTGATTGGTTTTAGCACAAAACTCTTCAGGTAAACATTTACCACAGTTTGCAATGTGTCACTCAGTCAAAATTGACAATTACAACATGCTGTGGTAGATCCCGGCCTCACCTCTCAACAAAGATTGACAAAATAACAGCTTCCTTGCCATTGTTACAGCAGGGGACATGTAATCAAAAGAAACCAAATTAAAGGTGCTTTTGTCTGTTAAAGTCTCATCTGAGCGCCTGCTCACCTCCAAGGAGAGTTACAATTAAACCCAATGTCATGGAGGCAGCCAAACAATCTGGGCACTTATTGTTTGCGTTTGGAGCATAGCAGGGTGCAAGAACCTCTTAGTGAAGGTTGTTCTGTTGCTATGGAACAGCAGTTAGGGAAACAGGGAAAGGATACACAGAGGAACTGGGGGGGAGGAGAAGTAAGAGATGTGGGAGATGCAGTTGTGTTGTTGTTGTTTCTCTACATCGAATCCTCAAGGGGTCTTACAGTATACACAGAGGAGTACAGTGTGCAGCTGACTCCCTACTCCCAGCTGTTTCTGGCTATAAAAACAATCGGGTCAGCAGAAGATGCTTAAGATAAACAAAGTATTTTATAATTCAGTGCCAAATGAATAAAAGTCTCTTAAAGAGGCGCTTTCAGCAGCACGTAATGAAATCACATGAATCTTTTGAATAACTGAAAAACAATACTATTTTCCTTTTCTGTGTTTTTCTCATGTTCCAACAAAGAGAAATAAAATGGTTTCATCACCCAAATGTAAAAAATACAGATACTTCATGAACTAATCTAATTCTTATTTTATTATTTTGCAACCTAAATCTTTACACTAGTGGAAAAGTGTGGTACCTCTAAATCCATCCTCGTCTGCTTACTAGATCAAAATTCTTACTCTTAAATGAAATGCCTAGAACTCGGTCAATGCCTCCACCTTAAATCTGACCCCATGTGATCTTGACCTTTGACCCTACACTCTAGCAAATGTTATTAATCTTTCTATCTATCGTAGGTGTTAACCACACAAATTTTGGAAAAGATCCAGCAAACAAGTCAGCTCCTGTAGTGGTAACAAGATATGCAACAGACGAACAGAAAGACACATGGACAGACAGAAGAACAACCCAAAAACATAATGCCTCCACAGCTGAGGGATAATAAACTATTTAAAGCTTAATTTTAGCTTCCCAAATTAAAGTTTAAATTAAAGACTAATTGACCAGATGAACAGAACAGGAGCGAGATACAGAAATTGGAAGAAAATGGGAAAACTTTTATAACTAGAGAGCAGTTAATCTCATTAGCAGTACTGATTTCATTTGTATTTAATAGGAATCTAACTATATATATATTTTTTTTAAAACAGCCACAGAGGCCCACAAGCCAGTGTACTCCTAGTGCCAGGCCCAAGCCCAGGTAAATGGTGAGGGTTGCGTCAGGAAGGGCATCCAGTGTAAAAATTTGCCAAATCAAATATGCGGATTCATAACCAGATGATCCGCTGTGGCGACCCCTTACAGGAGCAGCCGAAAGAAGAAGAAGAAGATAACTACTTTTTTTTGTATGATATTGAGTATTTAAATCTTGCAGTATGAGCATTCATGAGGAATAATTTCATTTTCAGTATATGCACTGAACTTTTCAAATCCACTGAGGTCTAAGTCACCATCTATGATGATCCCAACGCCAACTGCTAATCCTAACCCCGTGTTTTAGACAAAAGGAAGAAAGACTTATAAGACTGATTAATTTCTTTGTCCTCTGCCTTCCAGGGAACTTTGGAGAAGAATTTAAAATATATATACTCTGTGTGTGTGTGTGTGTGTGTGTGTGTATATACATATATATATATATATATATACACAAAAATTACATATTCTAATAGCATGGGGTTAGAGTTGGGTTAATTCTACTACAAAACACAACTACTTTCATTTAATACATGGATTAAAATTCACTATAGCCTTTTAAAAGGACACTGAAAGTCAGTATTGGCAAACACCTGGCAGTGACTAATCAGGGTACTTTTAGTGGATAAGGTAAATGTTTAGCTTTTCAGTTTGCAGAGCCAGTTACAACACCTGCTTTGTCCTGTGAAAACACAGGCAGATTCCTTAAAGAGCTCATTGATATTCTCATTGTTTCCTGGAAACACTGCTAGAAGTTGCTGCAAGTTGCTGGAAGTCACCTTTATAGGAAAAAAAAATACTATTTGGCCTTGAAAAACATTATTAAATAATTCAATGTTGCTCTTCGATTTGATTCTGTTCCCCACTCTCCAGCTAAATATAATTACTAACAGTCCCTCAGGTAGCAAAAGATGAATGTTTGAGACAGTGGTAGAAGTGGTAGAGAATGACATTAGATTGGAGTATATTCCAATGTGCTGTGTATGTACTAGAACTGATTAATCATTTAAGGCTGAAGTACACCATTAATTTATTAATTTATCCCTGCGATATGGTGTCGCAACTTCAGTGCAATCATTCTGATGAGATTTCCTCACATATTCAGACCACAACATAGAGCATACAAAGTACAGCTATTGCAAACACAATGAGAACACTGCTCTGCAGTATGTGCACTCAACTCTGGATTATTAAGTCAACATCTTCCTCATGGAGTGTAATGGAAAAGATAAACAGGCTCATTGTGACAAGATAAGATAATGTTGTATGAAGCATGTGTGGGCACAGAAATTGTGTAATGTACTTGTACGGTCAGTCGGTATGTGTGTGTGTGTGTGCGTGTGGGTTTGTGTGCACCTTGTATAGGCTTTCCTTCAACTAAATAGATTTCCTTGTAAAATACACTTAATTGTTTAATTATTCCACATTAATATAGCTGCAGTTTAATAAAGAGTTTCAGAAGTAGGACTTAAACACACAAACATGAAAAGATACTGAGAAAGTAGTGAGTGAACTAAATATGGGAATTTCAGGTCCGGCACCTTCCCACAGGTGTTTTCACTCACTTTTCACGAGACTGAGACTGAGATTGAGTGGAGCTACTTCATGCTAGGAATGATGTGAAGCATCAAATATTTTGTACAAAATACTGCTGCAGTTACACCATGTCTGTAGAAACTTGTAAAAACTGTAGTTTACAGCAAGTGGGAGACACTGTCAGAATTCATGAGCAAATATTATTCTTTTTTCTGACAGAGTGGGTTGCAATTGCGGCTTAAAAAAGCATGATGTAAACACAGCATGAGTATGATAAATGTGTAATATCCCTGCCCTAACAGGGCAGTGACTCAGCTACAGTGTGTACATGCCCACAGAGTCCCCAGAGAACATCTAATCCACAGAAAAAATCAAAATCACCTGTGTGGGCAAATTTTGAACGGGCGGGACATTTTATTAATCCAGAAGAAACCAGATTTATCACACTCCATCAATAACTTGGTGACAAAAAGTTTACACCATCACAGAAGATAAAGATTGTATTAAAAAGTAATTATATGAAAACATAATTTTAAAGTTTTGCCATCCCCAAATAATGAAATTAAGTCGTGTCGTTGTCATTTTCCATAAATATAATTTTGTGCCACTGCACATTGGGTGTGGCAGCTGCTTTTTGTGGCCAATTTTAAAGAGGAAAAAATTCCAATATTCTTTACATTGAAAAATACATATACAGTACACATAGCACATCAGTTATACTGAAAAGGGACAATGCTGGACTCCATTTATTATCTTTCCAGCCATGCACAGACATATGACAAAGAAAATTTTCACAGAACTGCATAGAGTCTTGTGAAAAACTAATCACAATCCATGATTTAATAGCTTGTAAAGCCACCTTTAGCAGCAATAACTTGAAGTAATTGTTTTTTTGCAAGGCTTTATCAGTCCCTCACATCGTTGTGGAGGAATTTTGGCCCGCTCTTCTTTACAATATCGCTTGAGTTCATTGAGGCTTGAAGACATTTGTTTATGCACAGCTCTTTTAAGGTCCCGCCACAGCATTTCAGTCAGTTTGAGGTCTGGACTTGGACTGGGCCACTGCAACACCTTGATTCTTTTCTTTTTCAGGCATTATGTTATAGAATTGCTGGTGTGCTTGGGATCATTGTCCTGTTGCGTGACCCAAGCTTTAGCTGTCGGACAGATGGCATCACATTTGACTTTAGAATAGTTTGGTTCGCAAAGGAGTTCGTAGTCAACTCAATGACTTTAAGGTACCCAGGTCCTGTGGCTGCAAAACAAGCTCAAATCATCACCCCTCCTTTACTGTGCTTGACAATTGGTATAAGGTGTTTGTGCTAATATTCTGTGTTTGGTTTTCATCAAATGTTTTGCTTTGGACTGTTGCCAAACTTCTCCACTTTGGTCTCATCTGTGTGTAGCACATTGTTCCAAAAGTGTTGAGGTTTGTTCAGATGCAAACCTAAGCTGTGCTGCCATGTTCTTTTTTTTTTAGAAAGAAGAGGCTTTCTCCTGAAAACCCTTCAGAACAAGTCATGCTTGTTCAGTCTTCTTCTAATTTTACTGTCATGAACTTTGACATTTAACACGCTAACTGAGACCTGCAGAGTCTGAGATGTTGTGTTTTTTGCAAATTATCTGAGCATGGCATGGTCTGCCCTTGGGATCAATATGCTGAGACATACGCTCTTCAACACATCATGTCATTGTGTTAACACATACGTGAATGCTCCAAACCAGCAAACTGCCAAAACATCTGCTAGTATACAGTGGTCACATTGGCTGATGATCAGCTAATCAAGTGTATCTGAATATCAGCACCTGTTTGTTACTTACCCTCTTGCTTCCTATGGAAGCAGTAGAGATGTACTTAGTTTTTCACAGGACTGCATAGAGTCCTGAGCAATTTAGCATGTAGCTGTTATGCTATTTGACTACATATGCTGCAGGCATGGCAGTGCATAATTAATCGAGTCAGAGCTACTCTAGTGGAGAACCTCTACAAAGACATAATTTCTAAAGCAAAGTTACTGCATTATGTTCTGTACACAAATACTAATGCTAAGAAAGGAAACACAAAAACACCTTTGAAAAATTGCCTCTAAAAGTGGTTTTTAATTTTTTTTTCAAAGACACCATATTATGAGACAAGGTTATTAGGCAGATAATGATTGTAAATTATTCTTTTAATTTGCTAGTCAAAATCCCTGTTCTGCCTGACTTTGAAAAATTGTATAGTCTAACAACTACAATAGGTTTTATATAAACTTCCTGTAAAAGGCAATACTTTCATGAGAAGTAATCATGACCTTCTCTCTCTGAGTCAGAGATAGCCAATCAGCAGGTCAAGGGGCTTTAAAGCAGCCTCCCTATCACCATGGTGACGCTTGTTACAAGCTGGCATGATATGGATGCAGGTCAGATCGCCTTATTAGCTGGATGAAGGTCACCACTGGAGACAACACTTGTGATATTTGTTGACATTTCGTAAATGGACAGCACCTCTTATTACGCCTCACCCCACAGCCACAGAAAATGTCCAAAAGAGATGATACAAGTTTTCATTGTAACTAACACTAACAACTTTATCGACTTAGCTTGCTGTTAGGAGGCAAACATTCTGACTTTGACTGTACATCTGTTTGTTTTTGCAACAGTTAATGAAAGAGCCAACCGAGATCATCAGGGTGTGATACAGATGAAATAATTGTCAGTGTCACCACATTATCGAATACCCTCAGCCAGAAACGCATTAAATTGTCCCTCTCTGTTGAAACCCAGTGATTATCTTTGACAGTCTAATCCGACCAACACACTGTACTCAATGATCCATCATCTGTGTTTGAACACTGCTTCATTAGTCCGGTAGGCACACAGAATATTCCTCTGATAGTGTGCGAGGGTGTGTGCTGTGCAGCGTGTGTATGGAGTGTGAGTGTGTAGAAGAGGTGAAAGTGAGAGAGCCGGAGTTATTTGAAGGTTGCGAGTCTGACACTTTCAAGCGTGCTGTCTCTGATCAGAACACTGTTGCATATGAATGACCCCCTACTTACTCACCATGAATGTACAATGCATTGAAGGTCTCTCTCTGTCTCTCTTTATCCTTCTCTCTGTCTCTCTCACTCACACATACATGCGCTCCGCACTGACAGACAGGATGCAAACGCTTTGACAGAAAATGTGATTCATTACAGCTGTCACTGCTGTCGTGTCAAACTATACTGCAGAGCAGAAGATATCATACAATATAGCCTACTGTGTGACATACACTAGACTTGGCAATGATGTAATGATGCTTCTAATCTAACATGACATCATCAAATACTTGTTTCAGTTCTTATCCCCCTCACCTGGAATACTCTATTTAACAGCCCATACATGGGCCACGGCAGCCATGTAAAAAGGACAGCACATATGTAAATATGTGGACAGATGTAACATGCACGTGACATAATATTATGAGGTATGCAGCTTTATCAAATAATATTTGAAATCACTGTATTATGAATGAGTTATGTGGTGCTTAGTACTCCATGCTGTGTGAGCAAACATTCTGTGGCCACTATCATCCTGCACAAGAAATACATAGCAGCTTTTACACAGGGTCTTGGTCTTGCAATCACTTCATATGTTTTTTTCTTATTTTTGCATTCTTTACTCATCTAAAGTGGACTCAGTCTCATGCTCTTCATTTGACAATCAGGCTGCTCTTTGTAAATCGAATTAAAGGAAACATGGATTCTCTATTAATATAATGCCTTCTAGTGAATATATGTCTTTGTATTTTGCTGCCTCAGAGTCATTTATATCACACACTGCCCTGGGTCCAAATCTGTCTCTGTTCATTTTCATCACACTTTGGAGACTTGGACCAGGATGTCAGGAGCAGGTGCAATGAAAATTTGAACACCAACCGGTCCTCATTCACTAACTAGTACATTTTACTATCATTTTAACATTGATTCCATTGCTGATTTTAGCTTCTGTCTAGCAGGTCTTCCCTTACCAGTAAGCACACACACACCTGAACTGTTATAAACTATCCTACATTCCTTCCTATAGCAGCAGGCAAGTTCCTGTGTTCTTACCTTCTCCCTCCAGTTTGATATCCAGGCCCTCTAGGGAGTTGGCCGAGTCCCCCTCCTCCAAGGAGAGCCTTCCAAACACGCTGCCAGCCATGGTGAACAACACCTCACTACAGGACACACACTCCCAGTAACACACCCAATACTGTATCAGAAGCAGATCTTCCGCTCTCTTCCTCTCTCCTTATCTCTCCCTAATTCTCTCCTCCTTCTGCCAAAACGGTTCCTCGCTAACGGCTCCTTGCTCTTTCCCTCCCTCTCCACCTGCGCTTGACGTGAATGTGTATAAGCTATGCCTGGCTGAGCGTCCTCTCCTCAGCATGAATGAATGGAGACGAGAGGGCTGGGTGCATGAGCAGAGAAAGAAGGTGGGGGAAGCGAGGGGAGAAGGAGGGGGGGGAAGTATGATGCTTTCTTTAAGAGGAGGGAGAAGGGGAGGCAGGAAGATTTTCTGTCTAGGTTTCCCTGCGGGGTCAGGTAAGGGAGAAAGCAACAGAGGGTTGGCTTGTAGGAAGGAGGTGTGGTCGAAGGTGATGCGTTGGGAGCAGACTTGCATAATAGTTATTGTCTTCCATTACTGAAATCACACACAACATAAATCACAGAAAACCTTGCAGATGTATTGCAAGTAAAGAGATGTTGCTGCTGACAGGAGTTAAAAAATATCTTTCTGTTTCAAATAAAAACTGACCTTTCTCTAACCTTTCTCCAAGCCTTAGCAAAAAATATCCCTGCTGAAAATGCTGCTTTTTGAACGTAAAAAAAGACATGAATTGGTTTGGAGAAACAATCGACTGTATGTTACTAAAAATGCCACTCATCCAGTGCCAGCCTTCGGCTAGTGTACAAATCAAGTCTGACTGACAGCCTATTTCAAAAGATACTCCGCACACATTTTAAGTCTTTGTAGAAAATGCTTTTCTGTCTCTCTCTTTCTGGCAGCTGACTGCTTCAATTTACCATCATTGAATAAAATATTTTAAGACTCTAAATTCTAGATTTGGCCCTGTGTTAAAAATACTTCGAAACAACTTTCCCGGACATCTGAGGCCAGATCTATAAATGAAATGTAAAAAAAACACAAATATGACTTTTCCCACCCAAAAACAGGTTTTTATAGAGAAAGAATGTGCAGGGAAAATGTGAAGACCTCACACATACACTATATTCACAATATATGGTCAAAAGTATTACGCCACCAACACATTTCACCTACACCTACAGGAGCTTTTATGACATCCCATTCTAAATCCAAAGGCATTAATATAGGGTCGGTCCTCCCTTTCCAGCTATAACAGCTTCCGCTCTTCTGGTAAGGCTTTCTATAAGATTTTGAAGTGCGTCTGTGGGAAGTTTTGCCTATTTACCCAGAAGAGCATTTATGAGGCCAAACACTGCTGCTGGATGAGAAGGCTTGGGTTACAATCTCCATTATAGTTCCTCATAAATGAGGCCAAGGTCAGGGCTCTGTGTGGGCCAGTCAAGTTCTTCCTCACCAAACTCATTCAACCATTCCTTTATGGACCTTGCTTTGTGCACTAGTACACAGTCATGCTGAAATAGAAAGGGGCCTTCCCTAAA
This sequence comes from Etroplus canarensis, assembly GCA_015106775.1. Taxonomy (NCBI): domain Eukaryota; kingdom Metazoa; phylum Chordata; class Actinopteri; order Cichliformes; family Cichlidae; genus Etroplus; species Etroplus canarensis. The sequence continues at coordinate 1,155 of VUQH01080160.1, read as the reverse complement.
CTGTTCCTACAAAGTTCCAACAAATTTTACAGTTGGCACAATGTGGTCGGGCAGGTAACATTCTTCTGACATTTGACAAACTCAGACTGGTCCATCAGACTGCTAGAAACAAAAGCATGATTCGTCACTACACAGAACACTTATTCACTGCTGCAGAGTCCACTAGAAGGATGTTTTACTGTACACCACTCCGTCCAACACTGGGCATTGTGTTTGGTAATGTAAGGCTTGCATGCAGCTGCTCAGCCATGGAAACCCATCTTATGAAGCTCCTGATACACAGTTTCTGTGCTCATGTTAATGCCAGGAGAGGACTGGAACTCTGCAGTTATTGAGTCAGAAGAGTATTGGTGCATTATGTGCCTCAGCAAACAGCAACCCCGCTCTGTACCTTTACTTGGTCTACCACTTTGTGGCTAAGGTAATGTGGTTCCAATATCAATAACACCACTTACAGTTGATCATAGAATATCTAGGAGGGAAGAAACTTCCCTTGGTTGCATATTGCAACAGTGGCATCTTATTAAAGAACTACACTCAAATTCAGTGAGGTCTTTACAAGGACCCCATTCTTTCACAAATGTTTGTAAAGGCAGATGGCATGACTAGGTGCTTGATTTTATGCACCTGTGCCAATGGGACTGAATGAAACCCCTGAATTCAATGATTAAGAGCTGTGGCCCATTATTTTTGCTCATTTAGTTTACATCAGACCATGCATACCCTCGTCTCGTCTCGTCTCGTCGTCTCATCTCGTCGTCTACCGTTTTTCCGGGGGTCCGGGTCGTGGGGCAGCAGTTCGAGAAGAGAAGCCCAGACTTTCCTCTCCCCAGCTACCTCCTCCAGCTCATCAGGGGGGACACCAAGGGACATAGTCTCTCCAGCGTGTCCTGGGTCTTCCTCGGGGTCTCCTCCCAGAGGGATGTGCCCGAAACGCCTCCAGTGAGAGGCGTCTAGGAGGCATCCTGATCAGATGCCCGAACCACCTCAACTGGCTCCTTTCAATGTGGAGGAGCAGCGGCTCTACTCTGAGCCCCTCCCGGATGACTGAGTTCCTCACCCTATCTCTAAGGGTGAGCCCAGCAACCCTGCGGAGAAAGCTCATTTCGGCCGCTTGTATTCGAGATCTCATTCTTTCGGTCATTACCCAAAGTT
>VUQH01080156.1:0-28208 GCA_015106775.1 Etroplus canarensis | reverse complement strand
TGGTCATTCAGTATATTCAGGTAGTCAGCTGACCTCATTCTTTGAGCACATACTGTTGCTGAACCTAGACCTGACCAACTGCAGCAACCCCAGATCATAGCACCGCCCACACAGGCTTATACAGAAGGTACTAGGCATGATGGGTGCATCACTTCGTCCCGGTGGTGACTTTTTTTTTTGGCCGGGCAGTGTATAAACATATAGACATATGACAGGAGGGTTTGTTTTTTGTTTTTTTTTTTACAGTGTGCAACATAGTGCAGTAGTTGCAGACAATGCAAAAGAACAGCCAACAATGACAAGAACAAAACCCATGTTCATCTGACCCAGATGAACATGGTGCGAAAAACAGAATTGTGCAAACAGTACACAAGAAAGGCACAACGAAGAGACAACACAAGACACTAGCACTGAAAGAAAAAGAAGTGATGTGATGTGCAGTAGCAGCAGTTGAGGTAGTGCAGATTGTGTGAGTATAAATAAAAATATAAATAAATAAAAGGAGGCAAACACAGGACTACATAAATACTGAAACCATAAGAACTTCATTTTATCCTCACTGTATCTACTTTGCAAGAGAGTTGCAAAAATTGGATTCAAACGTGTTTAGCTTTTACATACTTAAATCCTGTAACCTGCAGGGTTTAGTGTTCACCTCCCAGCACTACGAACGCGTCCCACACTGTCCCACACAGACAAGGTGTTTGTCCCACATTTAGTTGGTTGGGATCCGGTCACCCTAACCGCAGCTGGGAAAGATCAGCACATGTGGCCGAGCTGCAGGAGCGGTTATGCGCGCAGGACACGGTGTGCTGCAGCTGAGAGGACACATCTGTGCGTGGCTCAGTGTGTTTTCATCATTGTCCACTGTTGTTATTCTCAGTTCTGCAGCTGTGTGTTCTTATATGGCAGCGCTGTATCCCTGTGCATACGCTAAATATGTTTGACTAACACCCAAACCCTGTCTGTATATGTCAGATAGAATCATTATTCAATAAAAGAATTCGCCTACCCAAACTCCAGATGAATCGCTATGGATGTTGCCATATTGTCGGCACATGCAGGAAGTATTGCAGAGGAAGTCGGAAATGACGTAGTTGGAAACGTAGACTATTTGTTTTTCTTTTTTTATTCAGTTACGAGGAGACGCGAAAATATGAATGCAAAACGGACTACAGCCGTCATTCCGTGAGGCTATTATTATTATTATTATTATTATTATTATTATTATTATTATTATTGTCCTATGTCTGTTCATATTGTTTCAAAAATTATGTAATTTTGTCCTTGTTTTGAAAATGGTTTACAGTGATCAGTGATTTTTGTGTCTTTTCAGATTTGATTTAATTTTTGAAATTGAAAGGAATTTTTTAATACATACCATTCATTTAAACCCAGTGTTAAACAGTAAAAAATGAGAACATAGTAAATTATAATCCAGTTTACCAATACGGTATTAAAGGCTGTAGTAATACTGCAACTCTGTCTTTTGTTGTTGTTGTTGCTGTTGTTAGTAGTGGTACATTTACTAGTGCATTTAATAAAATGGAACGACCATATTTAACGGATTATTTCCATTCTCCTATATGGTATCGCCTTCTACAATAAAAAAACATAAATTATCCATTCCATTAGATAGATAGATAGATAGATAGATACATAGATAGATAGATAGATAGACAGATACTTTATTTCAACCCCATAGGGGAAATTCAGCAGCTCGCACATACATCTAAAAAAGCAAATAATGCGGCAGATAATCTAAAATACAGCAAATTAATTGCAATGCAGCACATAATTTTAAAAACCCACAAACTATGGATTCATGTGTAGAGAACGAGTAAATCATACAAAAATTTAATATGAATTGTATTAAAAAGCACTAGTTTTATTAATTTCCTTAAATGTTTATTGAGGAGGATTTGATTTTTTTGTAGACAGTTTATCAATTACGTTGATTATATTTCAATGTAATGAAAAGCTTTTTTGCACTATTTGTACTGGTTCCACTGGAATATTCCTTATTTTTTGCACTTTATTCTGTTTACACTTGGTAAAAATGCACTTTTCACTGTATCTACATCAGCATATTGTATCTGTTATAGTTTTATTGTACTATGCCATTATATTGTAAAGTCCAAACCAGCAGTTTTTTTATTTACTATTTATTATTTATTGCTTTAAATTACCTTACCTCCTCCTTGTTCTAGTTTTATGTCTAGTTTATGTCTAGTCTAGTTTTATAAAAGTACTGCAGGCATGTGTAACCAAGGTAAATTTCTTTGTATGTGTTGACGTACTTGGACAATAAAACTGATTCTAATAAGAAGTGGTTTTGAGTACTTTGGCGGCTGTTTATGTGTCTGTCTGTGGACGAAACTATAGGTGTCTACTTTAGACCTAAATGAAAGCTGATCTCAAAGATGGGTCCATTCTGTCCGTCAAGAATGCAGGAAGTGGGAGAAGTGGTAAAGGGAAGCAGGAAGGTGCCATGTAATGCCACTGTGCCGCACTTTTTTAAAAAATTTTATTTGCATTTGCAACTCCCTGTGTTGAGTATCTTTCTCTGGCCTATAATTTTGTTTTCAGTTTCAGAATCAGAATACTTTATTAATCCCAGGAGAGAAATTGTATACTGGAAATATAATATCTACTGCAAAGGCAAAGCCAAACTGGTTGGTGTTTAGGGGTTTATGTCTGTCTGTCTGTCTGTCTGTGTGCAGATTTTGTCAACATAATTGCATCTCCACTGTGCAAAATAATTACAAGAATTTAGAAGTGTGGACTCCACTTTAGGAATTTAATTTGAATATCTGAATGACACTAAATTCTTTTTGCTTTTACACATAAAAAAATATGTATTTAAAGTTTTGATCACAAAACTACACTTGTGTAGCTGTCTCCTGTAAAATTCAGCATGTTCAGTCATGCAGTCACTCCATGCACTCTAGTGAAAAACTAAGGGTATATAGCCGCTAGGAGCTGCTAATTAAATACACTTGATTAATTGATCATTAGTCAGTGTGTCCACCTCTATGAAAAGTTTTGGCAGTTTGCTGGCTTGGAGCATTTAGGTGTGTGTTTAGACAATGTTACAATGTTCCCAGGAGTTGACATTCCCACAATTTCACCCCAAGGTTAGATCGTGCAATGCTCAGAGAAATCGCAAAGCCGCTCAGGCCTCAGTTAACACTTTAGATGTTAAAGTTCATGACAATACGATTACAAAAAGACTAACCTGTATGGCTTGTTTGGAAGGGTTGCCACAAAAAGCCTCTTCTCTCCAAAAATAACATGATTGCACAGCTTAGGTTTGCAAAGTTGCATCTGAACAAACCACAAGACTGACCTTTGGACAGAAGAGACCAAAGTGGAGATGTTTGGCTATAATGCACAGCACCACATTTAGCAAAACCACACACAACATATCAGCACAAACACCTTATACCAACTGTCAAGCATGGTGGTGGAGGTGTGATGGTTTGAGCACATTGCAGTTGTTGAGTAGTCCATGAACTCCTCTGTATACCAAAGTATTCTTGAGTCAAATGTGAGGCTATCTGTCTCACAGTTAAAGCTGGGCTCAAACGGAGTCATGTGACAGGACAATGATCCCAAGTACACCAACAATCCTACAACAGAATGGCTGAAAAAGAAGAGATTCACAGTGTTGTAATGACCCAAAGTCCAGACCTCAACCCCATTGAAATGAAGTGGTGGGGCCTTAAGACAGCTATGCATAATCAAATATTGCAAACCTCAATGAACTGTAGCAATATTGTTAACAAGAGAGGGCCAAAATTCCTCCACAACAATGTCAAGACTGAAAATAATTACTTCAAGTTATTGCTGCTGAAGGTTGTTCTACAAGCTGTTGATTCATGGAGTGTAGTCAGTTTATCACAGAACTGCACAGAGTGTAAAAATTCTGCTTGCTGTTGTGGACTGTTTAACCCATTGGTGAGTCTATCAACAATAATTAGTGCACTTGTTTCAATGCCAAAATCTCTGCACTTACTTTGTCTCATGTTAGTGCTCCTATTTAAAACCGGTATTCCTCTGGACCTGACCTTAATTTGAAAAATCATTATAATTTGAAACCATTTTACATAAAGAAATCTCCCTAACACCTTATTGCTCTTCACATATTTCTGCTCATATTTGCTCTTTATTACTATAAAAGTGTGCCGAAGCATTACATGAGTGTGTGCATGCACATCTTTGGCTGCCTTTCATTGCATTTTTCATACATACATCCTCAGTCGACTCGTGACAGTTCCAGTCCCAGTGTACACTACAGGATGTGGACGATGAGGAGGGGGTGGAAGAGTGGATGGTCAGAGGTTTGAATTGCAAATCTGCTGCCTTCTGTTGGCGTCCAAGCCTTAGCAGGCCCTTCCTTGTCTTTATTCATGTGATAATGAGGAGTCAGTGCAGGGGCAGATAGACAGATCGACCAGGGGCCTGGTGGGTGTGAGGGGAGCGTGAGGCATGGGTGGAGAGGCAGGAGGGAAAATTAAGGAGTCCTCTGATGGCAGAGGCTGAAGTGGACGTTTTGAAAGATAATGAAGACATGATGGTTATGATTACTAGTTGCCATCTTTTGTCCCTGCTGCAGTGAGGAGTATCCACAGAAGTGAACACAGTCATGGGGTGAGATCAGAGGTGTGGGTGGGATTTTTATGGCTGTAAGTTTCATGGTTATAGAGTGAGTTATCCAGTAATGATCACACCATGGCTGCTTGTCATGTCACATTTGCTAAGCTGTGTTGAGGTTCATGTACAGCTGTTATGGAGGGTAGGACACATTTCTGTTGTACAAAGATGGATTTTGCTTCTTTATGTTTAAACAAGAGACACAGCAGTGACCATGACGCCTTCATTTCAATAACCAAATGTTTTTTAACATGCATTATTCATAAAACTTCATTTTATATGTTCTCTCTTTTCCAAATTCAAATAAGCAAACTGGACATTCAAATATGCATCTTTTGCAAGATTTTGTGAAAGGGCTTGAATGAGTTTGTTCAAAGTTTAAAAAATACTCTATCTAATACACTTTTCTTCCTCTTTTTTTTCTTTCATTATCCAGTGTGGGTCTTCACATATTGGTGTGCAACGACTCAGAACATTAGTTCATAAATATGCAAAGTCAAACATTTTAATTTGTTGACAATTTTATACCATGAAGGAAGATTGGAAACCACTGCAGTTGCAAACATTTCTTCTTTTCCCTTATTTTGTTCCACCTTCAACTTACACACATATATATATTGAGTAATTCATCACTCATCTTGAATAAGAGTAAGCTCCATTCAAATCAACAAACAAGTCACCCCCCCAGTCTTTACCTCCTACCAATATCTGCCTGTAGATGGACAGAAACCATCAATGTTATGCTGCCAGGCACCAGCTATAGAGCAGCCAAGGTCACACATGATCAGATGACAATGACCAACACAACGGATTAGCTATAGAATGACTGGGGGAGAGATTAGGGATGAATTGATGATGGTTGGCTGGCTGAGTGGCTGGCTGGCTGGCAGGCCTGGATGATCTTGGGCCTATTTCAATAAGGAACATAAAGAGCGGAAATTAACACATACAATGATACCGAGCAGGGAGAATCCTCTTAGAGATTACATCCATAACATGTTACGCCTATGGAAGTGCATGGAAAGGGGAGACAAAGACTTGAGTAAATTATAATTTTTTCTGTTGTTGTTGTAGGAGATTGATGATCCTGCTGTATTTGATTCTTTCTATTGTCTTCTTTTATGTTAATCAAAATAGCTTTTGTAATGTCATAAAAGTAGTGATTTTTCCACTTTCTCTTCTCAGGGAAATTTTTGTGGTTGGAATAAACATGACCCCCCTCTCCTCAGGATGCACCATTGCTTTCTTCATGAGGGAAGTAAGCAGCAGCAGCATTCCTGCAACATCTGCGGCATACATACACATACACTGACAAAAGCACACACTGATACACAAACAATTGCATGCACACTGGACACACACACACACACACACACAAACACACACACACACACCCTCCATCTGTTTTTCTACCTCCTAGTGCCATCACTATTGGTCTGTCTGCAAAACATTCACACAAGATGAATTCTAAGTGCATGTCATATGTTTAATTTTCTGGTAAACACAAGTTGCGTGCCTGCATATTTTCATGGTTATTAATAAAGTATTCTGATTCTGATACAGTGGCTGAAGTGCCCTGGACTGTGCACAGTCTGAGAACAAGTGGACATACAAGAACAAATCATGGGCCATTCAAACTCATGAATTGCTGCACAACCAGCTTCCAAAACCTAAACTGGAGCAGGAATGAAGATGTTGACTACAGTTGTTAGATGAGGGTCAAGAATTGAAGTGCACTGAGAAAGAAGAGGCACTTTTTGTTTGAGCAAATGATGACCCCTACTGGTTTTTAGTTAGCATCGCAATGAAATGGCTACTCTGGGACAAAGTTCTTTAACTTCTCATACTAATCAGTTAAAAAATAGCTGTTACTCATTATTTGCACAGGAAGTAATGGTGATAGTGGAGTATGTGTACATGTGCAGAAGAACTATGGCGGGGCAGTTCAACTTTTTCTGCCAACAGAAGAAGGAAGTCCTTTATTATTTGTTTTAATAGTTCAGCTTAGTTAAATAGTTCCACAACCCTGAAATGGATAAGTGGAAGAAAATGAATGGATGAATGGATGGATGGATGGATGGATGGATGGATGGAAAGAAAGTATACTTTCACAAATACAATTCAAAGTACTAAATATCTGAAAAACTGAGCCCATTTCATGGTGTTTTTTAAAAATAAATACAAATCACGAGATTAACAAAAATCATATAAAGATGCATACATGCCAACTGAAAAATTCTTTCAGATGACATTCAGTCATATTTATGAGAATATGAAATGCTTTCAGAAAATGTATGTGCATGGGAAATTACAATGTTTTCCTTAGAGATGTGGTGTATGACTGGTCACAGGGAATGAAAATACTCAAGTACAAGCAGCTCAGTTTAGAATGTAAGTGCAGTAAATGTACTTAATTCCTTTGTATTGTCAACACATTACAATACCAAAACCAACAATGTGCCTGTCTATCTCTAACTAGAGATATTCACTAGAGACATTGTTCCTACAGCAGATGTAACTCTTTTAAAATGACTCACAACTAACAACTTTTAGGTGATTAGGTGAAAATAATCTGCAGATTTTTCTTCTCCCAGCTTCACTGTTGTTATGATTTCCTTTTTTTTTTAAAAAAATCATTTAATAGGAAATGTATTTTGGAATTTTCCAGTCAAGTTGCAATTCACATCCATGCTTCCATTTAATCCCATCAATGACAGTTGTTCCTCAGGTCAAATTAGGGTCAAACAACAGAGGTTGGCATCTACTCTGCAGATTGTGAAGCCCCTTGAGGCAAAGTCTTGTTTTGTGTCATAGGAACATATAAACGAAACTGATTTGACTTTGCTAAGCTTTGTTGTTTTTGTTCTGCTGTATATCAGCTCTATTAGGTCTATAGGTTCACTTGCTTTGCCAGTAAAGCCAGTAAAGCCAGTCTTGATGGAACGCAAGGCTGTGGCCAAAGCAGCTACAATTATGCTTCACACGCCTCTGCAGGACATATGACGTAATCACAGGTTAAAACTGAGTGACACAAGAATCTGGTTTAATGTAAAATATGACCACAGTATCCATTCTGAATTATTGTGTTGAATAATGGTTGTGTTTATGCAGAACATTTGGATTATATGGAACTTTCTGGGAATAAAATGTCATCAGTTCATTTTATCCTGTTAGATCAGGCATTGTCAAAACTTTGGGAGCCTACATGCTGTGTGACTAACAGCTGCACAATAAAGCTGTACACATCAGCACCTAAGTTTTAAGTAATTTTGGAGTGGTAGTTTATGTTGGTATTTGTCATTCTTTTAGCTGGTTTATAGTTCAGCCATTAGTGGGGTGGCATTTGTTGACACAGCTGTATTTGTCCATGTTAGAAAGTCTGCTATGATGACAACAAGAGTTGACAGAGGAGATAAAATCTCCCATACTCTTGATCTGACTGATGTAGTACATAAAGTAAGTTTAGAATAGTACGTTCTTGAACTAGAAGCACTTGGAGAGCGCAAATCTTGGCCAAGACTATAGAGTACCCCCATGATACCAGTGCACCTGGAGACAATAGCACCATAATAACTTTGCCCTCATAAAGTGATTCCCTGACCATGAAAGCCTAACTGTTGGAATCACATTTTCAGTTTAAAAGTTAGTCAGGAAAATCAATTTTTCAGTAATGTCAGCTTTCTTCCTGATCTAGGTCCATAACTAATGAAGATTTACTAACTATACTGAATCAGCAGTGTTTCAGTTACAATTTGCTGTCAGTTGCAAGTTTGTGGCATTATTTAAAAACTCCCAGATTTTCCCTTGAACCAACATTCTGGAGCTCCTGAGATCCTGAATGCCACCTAGGTTCAGTGCGGTAGACCACATGGAGATGGTGTGCTGTAATTTTTATGTAAACATACCAACAATTATTTATGGAGCTGGAATCAAAGTTGTTGAAACAGCAACACGTCTCAAAAAAGTTGGGACAAGGGTAACAAAAGGCTAGAGAGGTAAGTGATACTAAAAAGAAACAGCTTGAGGAACATGTTGCAACTAATTAAGCTAAACAGCAACAGCCCAGTAATGTGACTGAGAAAAAAGAGCACCCTAGAGAGGCAGAGTCACTCAGGAATAAAGCTGGGCTGTGGCTGAACAATCTGCAAGAAAATGTGTCTTCAAATTGTGGAGCAATTTAAGAATAATGTTCCTCAATTCAAAATTGTAAAGAATTGAATATTCCATCATCTACAGTACATAATATCACCAAGAGATTCTGATAATCTGGAGACATTTCTAAGCACAAGGGACACAGTTGAAAATCAATACTGGCTACTGTGATCTTCAGGCCCTCAGGCAGCACTGCATTGCAAACGTACAGGATTTTGTCATGAATATCACTGAATGGGCTCAGGGACACTTCCAGAACTCATTGTCTGTGAACAGAGTTTGCCGTGCTGTTCGTAAATGTAGGTTAAAGCTCTATTGTGCAAAGAAGTAGCCATATGTGTACATGCTGTCTTCTTCTCGGGCCAAAGTTCATTTACAATGGATTGAGGCAAAGAGGAAAACTGTTCTGGGGTCAGATGAATCAAAATTTGAATTTGTTTTTGGAAATCCTGGACACTACATCCTCTGGACTAAAGAAGAGATTGACCATCTGGCGTGTTATCAGCATTCAGTTCAAAAGCCTGCATCTCTGATGGTATTGAGGGTCATTACTGCCTATAGTAACACCAACTTGCACATTTGGAAAGACAACATCAATGCTGAAATATGCATACAGGTTTTAAGGCAACATATGCTCCCCTCCAGAAGACAACTTTTTCAGGTAAGGCCTTGCATATTTCAGCTAGACAATGTTAAACCTCATACAGCAGCTATTACAGCAGCATGACTTCATAGTAGAAGAGTCCAGGTGCTGGACCTTTCACAAAAATTTCTTGCGACATGAAAGGCAAAATATGTTGCTGCCATCAAATTCAAGTTGAGGTAGTACTTTTTATGAAATAGTAAAAGGTCTCACTTTCAAAATGTGATTTTTTTCTATTTTTATTGTGAAGAATATATGCATTTATGATGATGGTTTTTGGTTTATTGCGTTGTGTTTTTATTGATATTTTACACAGCATCCCAACCTTTGTGGAACTGGGGTTGTATTAAGCTTGTGAAATCTTGAGTTTTGACTAAAAATGTCTTGTGAGGTCACAGTGACCTTACATACCCCTGGGGGTGTGATAAGGGGATCAGTGTTATTCATTTCATCTGTTGATGGTTTTAATGTTTTGGCTTATTAGTGTGTGTGCTTGCAGTACACAAGGAAATGAAAAACAGATCGCTGTACCCTGCCTATCATTATTTATTTGATTTAATGATTACCAAAAATATCCAAAGCAAGGATTTCCTTTAAGGCTGAATCTGATTATTAAAATGTGTGCATATATTACACACAGGCAAAACTACACTGTAATATGCTTTCATTGTAAAAAATTTAAAAAAAAAAATAAAAAAGGAATCAAATGCATTGACACAAGCAATTTTATTTGAAAAAAGTGAACTGTACAGTACGTAAAAAAAGAAAAAAATGAAATCAGTCCCAATCATTTGACATTTCTTTTTGCTTGTCAAGCTGCCAGAGCATTCCTGTACAGCAACAAATAAAAACATATTACATCATTGTCATCAATGTTATCAAACCTAAACCAGTAGGTATCCTCTTGGTCTCAAAACACACACAACAAAGGTGTTACTCCTGTGTATGTCTTCAATATTACAATTCATGATTCAGTGGTTTTTTTTTGCTGACTAAACTACGCCCCCTGTTGGACTACAGAGGGACTGTCACATGGCTCCTTACCGCATGAACTCTGATCTGTACAGCTAATGCCAGACTAGAAAACACAAACATCTATTAAAGAATCTCCCGATATTTACCTCCTGGTGGAAGAAAAGTTTTCAGAAGCGTTTATGTTGAACTGTTATCATATGACTTTCATCCATTTGGATAAGAATAGTTTAGAATTGAAGATTTCTTAAAACCCATTATCCAGAATGGATGCCTGTTCCTCAGTGGTTCTCGGCATTTGGTTGAAATGATTGCATAGCTCTGAGAGATAGCTCTGGCCCTCTCAGGCCCATCGACTGTTTCTATGGTAAAAACATATTACTGAATAATCAAGCAAAACATAACTCCAAAGAAATTAACTCATTTCAGTCATTTTTAGCTATATTGCTGAGACACAAATTTAAACATACAACCAGTAGACATTTTTCATGGTACAGATGAGGCATACCATTAATTCAATCAATTTTAAAGCTGAAAAGAAAAAGAATGAAATGCAAAGTATTAAAGCCGACAGATTCTCTGTCAGGTATCTTTAAAGATTTTCCATAGACACAAAATATCTTCACTGAATCATGTCATATTTCTTTTGATTGACACAACTGCTTATTTAAATGACTGAATTCATATTAAAGCAACATTTTACTTGGTGTAACATTTTATAGGTCCATGCATTAAATATTTTTTCTGCAAATCTGCAACCTCATACCAAAAGCATGTTCCTTAATGTTTATATACTAAGTGAAACATTGCTTTAACTAAATTTAAAGTGTAAACATTACATTTTTCTTGTCTTTTGTAATGCTGTTTTAGCTACTTTTAGTGCACAGGACACACAATATCAAATGTATAAGTTCACCAGCCACAACTCCGGGAGGTTTACCTTACCCTCTTAACGTTTTTAACTGCTCACAAAAGGCCTCATATTGAAGTTGCTGCATAACTTCTGCAAATGTTTCATTTCTGGTACATTTATTAATGCATGCCTGATACATTTTTAATGGGATTCAATGGGACTGCATGATGCATATTTCATGAGATTTTATGAACAGGGTTCCCTCAGAATGAGCACTGACAGATTCTCTTGAGTTTCATGAAGCAATGTCCATAATGTGTTGATATCCTTTGATCATAATGAATAAATAAGACAAAAAAAAATTACATGAAACTTTAATGACATACAAAAATGAAGAAATAAACAGGCTTACCAACAGACACACACATTCACTCACGCAGACTAAACATCTATATGAGCTATGCAAGTTATTGTTGTCATTTTGGCTACAGTGTGAGACAGCAGTTGAGTGCCCGTGTTTTACAGGAGCAAAGCCAAATTCTGTAGCTCTATTTGGTCCTTTGGCCACATTGTACATGTTCCTGTTTGTACTAGAACTGGACACCCTTCTGCTCCATCTTCTTTTCCACTTAGATTATCTTCTCTCCCTTGCATTTTAATATTTCAGCGGTAAGTGAGGAAGTCCACAGAGAGGAACAAAGGAAGCTGTGTCTCATTTTAAATCCACAGTGAGTGCAACACATGTTGTGAGACCTTCCCTTCTGTGTTCCTCTCTCTCACTGCACATGCTCTTTTAGCTGCCTCTTCATTCATGCTCACCTTTTTCAGAGTCTGAACTGAACACTCCCACATCATCCTTTGCAATCTAAAAATCAGACCAAACCACTATAAGCGGTAAACTAAAGCACATCCCCTGTGGGTTGTCAGATGCTATAGCTCGCTGTGACGCACAGGAGGCTCAAGCTTGTGTGATAGGGCAGTGAGGACCTTATCAAACTTCTCGTAACGCTCTGATTGGCTGCCCTCAGAGCCGCGGCTGCCCCACAGCAGACGCATCTGAAACTCTGTTTGGAAGATCTCACATATTTCAGCTCGTTCTTGAAATCCTGGACAGGAGAGGAAAGAGAGGTAAAGAAAAATTAAAAAGGCTCAACTGGATGCAATAAAATATATACCCAGATATTTAAGGAGAAATGAAGAGACTGGATAAAAAAAATTAAAAAAAACCACAAAAAAAAAGGCCTCACAAGTTGCAACCAATTCTCATGATTAAAATTTGCACTCATTCCTCACCATTTATGACCGGTCAAAACCACTTGACACACTTTGCACAATTAAGTCACAGGATAATATGTGAGCCAGTTCCATTTGCAGAGTGTGAGTTGAGGCTGAAGGCTCTGAAAACTGCAGCTTCGAGATGTGATTACCTTTTTGCCCCTGCTGTTGAATTTCCACACTTAATGGTTGTTTCTCACATTGCAGTAAGTCTACAGGGAAATCAACCTATGTACCATGATGCGGTCGACAGTGCATTTCTCCCAGGGCTCAATAAAGGAAGTACAACTCCTGAACCCTACACTGTAAATGGACTAGAGAAGGATTTTGACCATATATATATATTTTTTTTTTTTTTAGATGAACTAAATTTTACTGTGAGAAATAAGTATTTCCACTTTGAACCACAGAACTGTTGATGAAAGGAACAGATTGAGGTCAAAGTGATCAATAGCAGAGTATGACAAAAAACAGCGACGTGAACTGATAGCTATTGATAAACTGTTCAATAATGCAGTAATTGTTTCAAACTGAGAACCAATACTGAGGTATTAAGAATCAATATAGCCAGCACAGTAGTGACCACACATGATTACTACATCATACTGATGTGAGACTGAACACATTTATAGCAATGCCTGACAAGCTTGAGATGTAATATCATGACAGACTGGCAACAGCTTGCAACAACAGACTGATTACAGACTATTCAGTCAATCACAGGCATGATGGGAAATAAGGGCCACTGCTACAGTGCTTCTTTATTGCACCAGCTGTCTAATGAATAGACCATATATATGGGGTGGCTGTAGTTTAGGAGGTAGAGTGAGCAGTCTTCCAACAGGAAGGTTGACGGTTCGATCCCTAGCTACCCCAGTCTACATGTTGAAGTGTCCTTGGGCAAGACACTGAACCTCAAATTGCTCCAGATGCATCCATCGGAGTGTGAATGTGCGTGTGATAGTTAAAGGCATAGAATAAAGCACTGTGCCAATGTGTGAATGAGGCGTGTAGCAAAAAGCACTTTGAATGTTCAGCTAGAGTATATAAGCACCAGTCCATTTACTATTTTACAGTATATGAAACATATTTATCAGATAATTCTATTAAAACGCCTACAAAAGTCACCTACAGTGCAAATATGGTAGAAAGGTCCAGCTCAGTGATTGGAAACACATTTGTTTGATGGATGCGATACCTGTGAGGCCCTCGACAATATTGTGACTCTCTGAAGTGCCATCAGAACTTTAAGAACCCCAGCTTTACACTACTGTGGTACTGACAAGTACATACCTGCCAACATTTAGGTTTCAAAACCTGAGAAGCTTTCTTTTTGGGCTGAGGTGATGGCTTTTTCCCCCCAGTCTCATTGTTGTGGCATATTCAGACCACTGATGTATAAAGTTATTTCAGTGATGCAGTATAACAGTGAAATTTTCAAAACCAAGCTCCTATAACAACCAATAGGAGACCAGGGATGTGTGAAATGATTTTTGTGCTGCCTAAATTATCTCTTTTTTTTGTAGCATCTCTTTCCAGTGTTGTACTTTGTAGATGGTCCCTACACAGTCATTTAATGCAGCTTACCACTGAGTTACAATAATTTTCAGTTTGTCCAACGTGGATAATTTTTTTATAGAAATGTTTGTAACACACTGTCCCCAGTTGAAACGATATGTTGTCTGCATTTATGCAATGTTTAAATTACAAGTTATTGATTCTGGAAGCCCAAATCGATTGATATCCTTCTAATTATACCCAAGACAAAAACCAACCATTACACACACCCCAAGAGTTGCAAAATAGAGTTTGAAGGTCATGGAAATTCTGTGAGTTTCCCAACTGAAACAGCAAAATGAGAGGCCACCGTGAGACAGTCTTAAAAGCATGACAGAAACCCAGCAAAATCAGGAGCGGTGGCAAGTATACGACAGACAGTGTAGTCTTTTTCCTAGTAAGAGCCAACCTTAACAGTTTCAGTATTTGGCTGCATCAAAACACCCTAGAGTTGTTGGTTTCCTTTTTGCTTGACTCAATTAGTGTTACAGTGAAAAATGGATGCAGCGACAGCTGAGGAAATTGGGAGTAGCATTAGTTTTGCAGATACCTGAACATAAATTGAAACAGTGGACTAGAAATAGCTTCAGATTCAAATAATAATACCAAACTAAAAAGGAACATGATTATCTCACCCTGTAATTTGGTCTCTGCATTGGTTCTGTATAGTTCCCCGTGATGTGCAATGGTACGAGCTGCCTCTAGATGGTACATGACTACATCTACTCCAACCTCTGCGCTCTCCCAGGGTTCCAGTACATCCCCAAGAGCCACACCACGCTCCAATAAAGACAGGACGGGAATGATGTGAGGGAAGGTGGTGTTGGACACAGCACTGGACTCTGGATTGAAAGGAGAACTTTGAGTTGTTAGTAAATACGCATTTCTGCATTTTTGTATGAGACACAAACCTTATAATCTCACCTTTGCCATCATTCATATTCTTCAAGAAAGGCTTGAGTTTCTTCTCATACAGAATAGCGCCTTCTGTATGTCTCTGGCGTAGAGTTACCCATGTCTGCTCCAGGCGGGATATCTGAAGTAATAAATGATAACAAAAGATTTAAGAATGCATTTAACACTCAACTTGGGTGGAATTTCTGTGCCAACAACAGTGGCTTGTAATTCTCTTACCTGCGGTAGCTCCAGGGCTCTCATCACAGCAGCAAAACCAAACATGTTGCCCAGACTACTTTTCAACTCTGCTGCTAATTGAATAGTCTTATGTAGCAGGGCTGCTCTCTCCTCTGTGCTTCCTGTACAACCTAGAAGGTCCACAGCCATCATGATAGACATGGTGTAGAACCTGAGAAAAGAAAGTGGTGCTATTTAATTTCTTTTTAAGTAAAATGCTGCTGAGATGTTGAGTCAAAGTCTATTAAGAAAAGTCAAGTTGAATTCACATTGTAGCACTATAGTGAGTAACGTAATCTGATGAAGCCTTTTAAAAGTTGAACAAATATATTATTTAAAGTCCTCTGTTGAATAATTTTACATAAAGTTTTGTGTGGCACTTAAAGTTGCAGAAAAGGGAGTCATGCAAAGCTTTAATGCACAGTGTGATGCCTCACATTTTGTTTTTAACAAGTTTACTTGCATTCACATGCTGTTCTATTGAAAATATATTTATTATGGAAGCAGAGGAAAAGGGAAGCGCAGCAGAAGATGGAAGAAAGTAAAGACGATGAGCAATTTAGAGGCGGCGAATAAGAATGGAGCAAATAATCAATAGGTGGATTAATGAATGGGTTACTGAGTAACGCATAAAGGAAGGAATCAGACAAAAAAAATTTATCTGCACCTCTCCAGTAGGTCAAGTCTCAGCTGGTGTCCATGTGGTAGTGTCAATAACTCAAGCCCTGAGGATACTCCCATCATCCTTTGCACTTCTGAGGTTACACCTGATATTCTAGCAACCTGCCCAAGAGAAAAGAAAAAATATCAATTGGTGTGTGTGTGTGTGTGTGTGTCTTTATGGGCTTCCATTTTGGTGCATACATCTTTGTTGACAGTTGTATGTGAATCAGAATGTATGGAGGTGCATTTAAATATTTAAAGTATGAATATGCTTATGAGCCATATCTTTTTTTGTATGCATTTTCTTTGTACCTTGCAGTCCACAATGGTGATGTGTTTAGCTGCAGTCCTTGCATCCACCTCAGCCAACAGCTCTTTGACTTTCTTCAGCACGGACATCTCCAGAGGCTTATTATCAGCTGGCATAAGGCAAGACTCATACCTGTACAAGAACAATTACACCACATTGAAAATACTGAGCCAAGATGCACAGATTATGACTTTAAATAGATTATGAGGCTCACACCAGTATCTCAGAGTTCATAAACTAACTAGCTCCCCGCAGTGCGACCACTAAAAGGTGGGGTCAGGGTCTTCAGGCACGCTGACCTGACCTGACCCCACTTGATGTGATGAGGCTAGATCCCATGGTCAATTTGGGGTTTTTTTTTTTCAATTTTTTATTTTTTAAAAATGGAAATTAGATGATTAATAATCGACATATGAAATTGCAAAGTTGATTCCATAACATCCCGGAATTTTTTTTTTAACAGATTTCAGCCTTGGCAACAGCAGATAGCAATGGTGGCAGGCAATACATGGTGTCACCATGAAAGCATATGATCCCCCGATTAATTTGTTTTTTTTTCTTGCAGATGAGACATAATTACACAGATATGGCTAAAAAATGTTTTTTTTGTTTGTTTTTTTTTAAATTAAAGATAACGCCATCTAGTGGCAAATCTGTCTGCTCAAAATGGCCAAAAATCTAGTCAGGTCCAGATCTCATGCAGGTCCATCACTGTGCCAAAATTCAAAATCCTGCATCAAATAGTTTTTTTCTATTGCGATGCTGCAGCACAAAAATTTAGTGCTTTCAATGGCATTAATGGTCCTAAATGACCACAAACATACTACAATTTCATGATCATCATCTGCTGACATAATACACTCATACCAATACAAGTACTTAAAATACACTGCCACAACATTAGCTTGCACATGAGATGTGCCCAAAACAATTGCACCTTTAGCTGCCAATTTTCCCCAGTATTACTCACAGCAATTTAGCAATAATCCCCCTGCACCAGAATCTCACAGGGGACATTAGGATATCAAGAGGTGATGCCAACTCGTGTATCTTACATTTTCTTTTTACAAGCTGCATCTGCTGTGTCCTCCCATGACACTGCAAGCCCAATAAAATGCACCATCTTCTATGTCTGTGACCAGAGCAAAGAATCCACCCTTGGGCTACTTTCCCAGAGGATTATCAGTTGTTTACTCAAGCCTGATTTTTTTCCACTCTGTTCATTTAGTAGCTTTTACTGCAGTGCTTGTCAAAACCTTCTCCCTCCTATATTTTTTGCCATCTACGACAAAATGTCAGCAGGTGTACTGACCTTTGAACAGAATATTCAACTTTCTATAATGATATTCTTCCATCTGATCACACAATATTCTGGTTATACATCTTATTTATTACTGCCCCCACATAACCATGTTTCTTGATTTTCTTTCCTCTTATACTGTAGCTGCTTTTTAGCCAACTCTAACATTTCAGTTCTTGATACACCCGTCGCTCTGACTAAGCTATGTAGTACCTTACAAACCAACAGACAAATGTTTGGACATGTTTCTGTGCCTACTCTTCCACCTACACACACAGTTCGTTAAATTGTTGTCTATAAAGGCACAGTCACTACATACATTTTTTTTTGCTCAAAGGAAGAAATAAAATATGACAAATTCAGTATAAATCTTCTAAAGCTGGTTTAGTATTAAACATGCCCTTTTCATGCAATATTTTAAGTCAGATTAAAGGAGAGGCTGAATATGCTTTGGAAACACTATAAATTACATACACTGTATGTGCATTTTGTACCTGGAAGGCCTAAACGAGGAAGCTGTCTCCACTTGTGGGGCCGTGAATACCCCCTCTCCGTCCCCTCTCACTCCCTCCCCTGTCCCCTCCTCCACCCTCAATCGCTCTACATAGCTCTTAGTCGGAGGTTTGGGGGGCCCAGAGGGACAAGGTCTGAGGTCACAGTAACTCCCTGCCGTTTCTGAAGAATGCGATTGGTAGTTGGGGTGATGGGCGGGCGAGGAGTGTGCTGAGTGAGAGGTATGTGTGGGAAATTCTGGAGGGTTGTCATTTGCTGAGGGGCTGAGTTGGGGGTCGCTGGAACGACGCATCACAGGGGAGGGAGGGACAATAGCCAGTGCACGACCACCTGAGTGTGCTCTCTGCCTGGTGACTGAAGAAAGAGAGAAAGAGCCTTAAAATCTCTGCGGAATGAGTTACAGAATGTGATTATTATTTATGTATCTGAGTCTGTGAGTGTCTGGCACTTACTAGCACTGTACGCTGGAGACAGTGGAGTTTCCCCGACAGGTGACAAGGGACAACGATACTCCTGAATCTGGTCCATGCTCATTGCACAGTTCCGCATTGCGTCTTTATGGTGGTGGATTGTCGAAGGGCTGCAAACACAGCATTTATAGGCTGTTAAAAATCTTAGGTTGTCAAGTTAATGTGTAGGGAACCTCATAAAGCAGTACAGCTCAGGTTCAGATGACAGGAATTGTGTGGTTAAGGATGTAAATATTTCTGGGTGGGAGAAGAGGGAGACGTTTTAGTTGGTGTGACCATCATGATAAACACTTATTTCTAATCTAAAGCCGTGTCTATGACTTAAGCAGAAACAAAGATGTGTTGTACAGTTTAATCTCCTAAAAAAACACTCAGCTAATGTTTAAGATTCATAATCACTGTTCACATCTATTTAAAGGACCAGTGTATAAGATTTAAGGTAATACTTTATCAGAAATAGAGTCCAACATAAATATTTACACTTTTAATATTGTAAAATCACTCTAGGATAATAAATGGTGCGTTTTTGTTCATTCATGAAAAGATATTTATACATACAATGTTAGCGGATCCCGTTCCATAGGAGTTACCATGTTGCACCACCAGGTTTCTCCGAATGGACAAACAGGCTCGAATATTAGCTTTGGCATTTCTGATAATGACATTACAGAATAATGAGGAACACCTATCATAACTGACCGACTATAATATATTACTCTTGCAGTACAGAAACTGAACTTCTAATTCCTAAATTTTATTCAATTCAATTGTATTTCTAATTCTTAATTATATCTTCATACACTCTGGATTGGAAATATTTGTGGATACGGTGGTGGAAGACTCCATTTGTTCTCTGTTGGCCACTGTAGGTTCTCAAACACATTGGGAAAGGGAGGGGGGGTGAGGACAGGTATTCAGTTGTTGCAATCTGCATTCTCACAGGCAGGGGTGGAAAGTAATTAAGTACAAATACTTAGTTACTGTACTGAGTTTTCCAGGTATCTGTACTTTACTTGAGCATTTTACTGAAAAGTTTTGATGTTTCCTCCCTATATTTTAACATACATCTCTACTTTCTACTCTGTTTTTTCTGCTTGTTTTTTTACATGCCATAGTTCTTTAAGATGAGGACATTCAGTAAAACGACTAACAGAAGTTGAAATAAAGTTCTGATTTCTTTGTATTAATATGATTTTAATACAGAATGCGGTTCAGTCAATATTGCACAAAAATAGCTGTTAGGAATGTCCTTCAACGTGCTGCTTTTTACTTTTATGCTTTGAGTAAATTTCAGAGCCTGTACTTTTTCATTTTTACTCAAGTAAAAAAGTTGAATCGGCACTTCAATTTCTAGTCTTTTTTAACACGAGTGTCTTTACTTCCACTTGAGTAAGGATTATGTGTACTTTTGTCACTTCTGGTCAGAGGTAGATAGCACTATCTCACACCCTGGTCCTGTGAGATTAGGAACCATTTTCAACAATAATGCCCAGACATTTTACCCTACATTACTTTGCAGAGTTCATTGCTTTTGTTGGACCTTACATACATTAAACACTCTAAAGAAGGGTAAAATGTATTTAGACTGTACACAACATATTTGTCTGCTCCTCTTTTGTAAATTCAATTTCAAGTTTCAAACACAACTGATGTCAAAACTTGACTGAGTCAATGCAGGAGTGGCTAATTGAGTAGGTCACTGTGCAACTTCACTTTAAAGACCTGATGTTAATTATTTGGGAGGTGCTAATGGTGTCAGTGAAGTGAGGGAACTTCAGGAATGTGGATGGTAAGTGTACCCATTCTGTGCTCAAAAACAACACTAGTGCCACACACACACACACACAACCTGCATTTGGGCACAGGTGCCGGCTCTGGTTCTGGTGGTGCCACTGGTGTCCCAACCGGACTTGGACTGTCTGAGTCACTAATCACGTATATAACATAAAGCAACAATGTAACCATGATGTTACAAGACTGCAAAAAAGAATAGTCAGGATTTTATTAATAGCTGTGCAGCTATTAAAGGCAGAACAGCATCTTCATTCAAACACACTTGACTCCTCTTTAGTTGGCTCACCTGTGAGGAATGATCTTTTCAGTTGTCAGTCCATCAGTCATTGTGACGCTCCTCCTCTTGATGTATGCTCCCCTCTGACTGGACGGTGAGTGGGCAGAGCCTTGCTTGCTGTTGGACAGGGCGAAGGTGGCCTCCAAGTACCGCAGGGGGAGAGTTCTGCTGACCGGACAGTAGATGTGAACAGCGCTGGATTGGGAGACCGGTTTGCGCTGGCCGACGTAAAACCGTACAAGTTCCTGGACTGAGTCAAAACTATCAGACTCCAACATATACTGCACCTGAAGATGAAGATATAACAGTATTTAGCAGCATATCTTTGGGGTTTTTTTTTTTGCACACCTGCTACAACTTGCCTGTATCATGAGGACACTGGAGAAAAAGAGAAACACAACCCCCTACTGTTCCCCTTAAATTTTGTGTATAGTGTGTAGAAAAAGCTGATAAGAGCTTAAAAAGAAAGACATCAACAAACAGTGTAGAAATTAGGGCTTAAAAGCAAAGAGTGTAACAGAGGCACAGCTGGTCAACAAGGCACACCTGTGCCAAATTAGCCTCCATATGTAATTATCCCAATCATTAGGGCCAACAAGAGAAAATAAGCCTTTTCAAATGGATGGACTGATGTTGACTTGGCATGCACACAAACACAAATAAAACTACAAGTACATCTCATTCAGATAAATATTGTAGGTACACAAGTGCTTGTATGCATGCTGGTTTAAAAGTGTTTTTTTGCTGAGCTGAAATGGGAGGAGGGCAATAAACTAGTGAAGACAGAGGACATGTTGACAGGTAAAACAAAGGTGTGAACAACATTAAAACAGGGATGTATGGATTCCATTCAAGTATTCTAATGTCATCACTTGTATTGTGCATGCTGACTCAGGCATCTATAAATGTAACAGACCCTATGCTAATGTTATTAGTTACGCCTGTGCTTTTCCTGCTACCGTCATGAAAAGACTTAGAAACAACTTAAAATACCAGCGGTGGCTGATATGTTTCATCTTCAAACACTAAATAAATTCAAAAAGACTGTCAACTGCATCAAAGAAAATCCAACAAGGTAAAAGGCATCACATGTGGTTGATTCAAACAGTAATGCTTATACAGCCAATAAAAGTACCTTAGTCTCATTGGATTTCACCAGGACTTTACTAATCTTGAAGTGCAACACCTCATTATCCCACCGACAGGTCAGAACATAGTCACCCACACTGGTCAGAGAATCGCGTACAAGGAAATCTCCATTACGCAAAACCAGAGTCTCTGACACCTAAAGAGGGAAAAAAATATAAGTTAAAAATGAAAACACAAAAGATCCAAGCATAAAGTGCTGAAAGAAAACTTAACTCTCTGGGCTACAGCTTGTGTGAACATTTTGTTTTGGACACTGTGGCTGTTGAATAATTGAATTTAGAGAATTGTGATTATTTATAACAATGCCTTAGGGCAGTTTCTGTTCCTGGACAAATACAAGTATCTGTCTAAATGCCAAACTTGTTTCTGCTGATATGCACAGTTTGATTTGGCAATGAAGGATAAAATTATTGATTTTCTCAAGATACATTTGACTGAGTTCAACACTGTTGTAAAAATGAATCCTATTTTTGAATTTATTGACAAAACAAGCAATCCAGAAAAGCAATGTCCCATTCATGGTTAGGAAAGCACCTCCGGGCTGTACATCTTGCTGATATTAAACACTTTAGATGTTTCTCTGGTTTCTGTGAGGACAGATCACAAATATTGATCCTGAAGCCATGCAGTAAAGGAAAAATATATTTCAAACTCAGTGGTTTTCCTTTTACAACAGCCTGCAAAGAGGGAGAGAAAGTGGAATTTGCAAAGCTTTTAATTCATTCAGTAAAAGGAAATGAGGCTTGGAATATGAAATGCAACACAGAAGTAAACTGTGTTACATACCAGCAGGAGGCAGTATAAACACAGGTCAAGGGCTCAAAACAAGTGAAAAGTCAAACATAATTCTGTCAATCTGGATTTTTGAATATATGTTTTATACCATTTGGATAGAAAATGATAAAGAATGATATATTTAAAAAGAAATGCATTAATTCATGCACTCATGATTTGTGCATATTCTTAATTTTTAGCTTTAAAATGAAGAACACAAAAAGAAGAAAATGATAAAAGAGAATTGGGATCTTGGGTAACTAATGTACAGTAACCACCCGCAGGGTGTGTGAGATCTAGCTGCTAAGTATTGTTTTGGTAAGCAGGGGGCTGGGGTTTCCCCAAGTTTACACTGGGGTAAATCCATGAATAAATGAATATTTTATGTAAATTAAAAGAGGAAAGATTCACAGATGGTTGATTTGAATCTGTGTGTGTGTGTGTGCATGTGAGAAAGAGAGACAGAGGTTGATCAAGAGACAGAGGATGTGTCTATGAAGTACCCTCCACATGTGCATCAGAGTTTGTGGCTGTGTGTTTCTTTGTATCCGTGTCTTAGTCACCAGCTGTGAAAATCAATTGCGTACATCAGCAACACACACAGCTGTCTGTTTGGCAGAGTTTCCCTTCTTCTGAATGCTAAAGCAATTTCAACTGAGCTGTGACAGACGATGGGATTCATTAATCAGTGTCATTCTGTGTGTAAAGCATTTAAACTGGGCTTTTCAAAGCCAGAAACTTTGGCCAAGTAATCGCTAAAGTAAGACTCCTGGATGACAACCACATCAACCCACACAAGAAACATTACTATATTTGTACAATTATTTCACTGAAATTTTGAATGAATGAGTACTATGAAATGTGGGAGGTGGAATACAAGATCTTTTTCAGGAACTCTTCATTCATGCTACACATCCAAGAGACTGTGACATGAAGTCTGACTCAAAAGTTTTTCATTCATAACAGTGGGTTTCTTGGTAATTAAATTCTTAAACAGACTAGCCAAAACAGTTTTGGTTTTATTTGAGCACGTCAATTTAAAACTGGGGCTCCAAACCTGGGACTTATCTTTGAGTCGTAAAGAATTTAGTGCAGAGGTAGTCTGCTTTCCAGAGGTCTGTTAACTGGAAGTTGCTGGTTTAAAGTTAGATGTTGGCACTTCCCCCCTCCCTGTGAAATTGCATTTTGTTCGTCCCTGATCAAACTTGTGTAATTCACTCTAGAATACTTCGATATATAGAGCAGTTCATTGTTGACTCAACGACTGCAAGGTGCCCAGGTCCTGTGGTTGCAAAACAAGCCCTAATCATCACCCCTCCACCATTGTGCTTGAAAGTCAGTATGAGGTATTTGTGGTGATGTGCCGTGTGTGGCTTTCTCCAGATGTGGTGCATTATGTTGAATCATTGTTCGAGAAGTCTTGTTATTTGTCCAGATGCAACTCTGCAAACCTAAGCCATGCTGCCATGTTCTTTTTAGAGCAATGAGGCCTTCTCCTGGCAACCGTTCCAAACAAGCCATACTTGAGTCTTTTTCTAATTGTACTGTAATGAACCAACATTTAACAGGCCTGAGGCCTGTAGAGTCTGCGATGTAGTTCTGGAGATTTTTGTAGTTTCTCTGAGCATTACAGAGGCTGACCTTGGGATGAATTTGCTTGGATGTCCATTCCTGGGAAAACTGTGCCACTGTGTTAAAACACACCTGAATGCTCCAGACCATCAAACTTACAAAACTTCTGCTTTTATAGAGGTGGTCACATTGGCTGACGGCCAGTTAATCAAGTGCATTTTATTAGAAGCACCTGGCTGCTTCCTAACCTAATATTCCTTATGGAATAAGTAAGGGTACACTTATTTTTTTTTTTTACAAGACTGTACAGAGTCCTGTGAAAAAAATTATTGTTCACATGACTGTATTATAATATATCACAGCACAGGGCAAGACCATGGGAGAATTTCTCTTCAGTTTTAACTCTAGACATTGTCTTCTAAACCTCCCTACTATAACCCCTTTAAAGCAAAATGCTGTCATTTGCAGGTAATATAAGAGCCACCTCTCTAATAGTTAAAAATCTACAAACCAGAATAAAGTAAAAATTCCCAACATAAACTCATGCGCTTACTGTGCATCCCTCAATCATATGCTGGCTCTAAAAACTGGCAATCATAATTAAAACCCTGAGAAAGTCATCAAAAAAGTCTAGTTTTAATTATACAGAACAAAAAAAGGCAAACCCTCACATTCGTGAGGTTGAAACCAGCAAGTGTGCACCATTCTGTTTCAGGGCTTCCAGTATTATGGTTAACACTCTATGCATGTAAAAGATTCTACAGTGTACTTAAGAGTTTATACCTCTCTGGGTATGTGTCCATGGTACCAGCCATGGCTCCTGATGTCAGCAGGGCTTAATTTCAGCTCCTCCTCTAGCTCTTTGCGAAGCTTCTCAGGAGGAGACTCCAGCAGGTACTTCTCCTTAGAGAACTGCGTAAGAAAAACAAGAGAAGAAAACAAAATATCAGTTAGAGGTGAACTTGTAGCTTGTACAGTGTATTTGTATGGAAATGGACCAAAGATAAGAAGCCCAATCTATATATATATCTTATTTGGCAAAATCCTATAGAGATTAAGATTTATTTACAAAGGAGACTTGAATTCATGAATATATATAGATATCACTGAATAATTTAAAAATTTCAGTACAAATAGTACAGTATGATAATGTAATATGTGTGTACAGGAAAACAAAACATCTTTTACACAAATACACAGACATCCACAAAAAAACAAACACTTGCTGTTACAGAAGGTAACACTGCAGGGAAGCATCACTGCACACTGCCTCCCACACAAACATGCACACTCTCACTCAGGCACACACATATACACTCATGCACCAGAAACAATTCAATCGACCCTGACCTGATTACTAAGAGGAAGAAATCATCATGAGCAAGCTCTTATTGTTCTTATGTACTAGGGAGACTTTGTTATAGTCTTTAAGTCTGGCCACTCAGGAAGCAATTTGTAATTTTGTAATAGTACCAGAGAAAAGAAAGGAAAAATGCACACATTAATGCGCTGCATACACAAACAAACCAAATATGTTCACGTTTCAAAGAGTCACGTTTCTTTATGACAAATGAAAACTGATTTAGTGTGTGTTCATCCACATACCAAAGACTTACGCCACATTTTAAACTGAAGTACTCTGCTATTTGCTTAGGTAAGGAAGAAAAATGGGAAATCCCACACTGGGATACGTGGGTAATGCGAAGACACCATAAGAACTGATGATTGTGGAAAGATTGAGGTCAGACAAACTACCAAAGATGATTAAAAGAGGATGTACACGTACACACACACACACACACACACACACACACACACACACACACACACACACACACGCACAAATGCGTGTGTGATGCACACACAAACTCTTACACAAATTTGCACAAAACAGAGAAAACCACACAGGAAAAGACACAGTTAAAGGAAATCATTTCAACTCTGCCAATATGAAGAGAAATGAGACTAGAGACCAAAATAAACAGTAAACAGCCTTGTCACTAAGGCTAGCCTGTCGTTCCACCTAATATTTTCCCTCAGTCTCTCTCTCTTTCTTTCGTTCGGGTTCAATGTTTTTCTCTTACTTTCTCTCAATTACTCTTTTTCCCCCTTGCCCACAGTTCCTCTGCTAATTCCCTACAGTCATAAAGTTTCAGTAAGATTGTTGTCTGCCTTTTGTGTGTGACAGAGAGACAGGCAAAGGCAGCAAGAGTGTGTGAGTGAGGATGGGAAACTGTAATGATCTGTGTGTGTGTAGTGGGTTCAGTGTGTGTATGATACAAAGAGCCAAAGAGTCGATCTTATCATCTCCAGGTCACTGCGAGATGAAATTATTAACTTCCTCCACTCCTCGCTCTTCTCTCCATATTTTCTGCTTTCCTTCTCCAAGCCTCCAGGGAAGATGGAGGAATATCATCGTAGAGGCTCACTCTCCCAGATTAGATCCGAGGTGTGTATGTGTATGTGTGTTTGTTTATATGTGTGTGTGAAGGGGAGAGGAGGCCAATAAAAGAGCAGAGGGGTCAAGTGTGCAGTTATTGCTTTTCCTTGTCTCCGTGGAAACCCAAGAGAGCCCTGCCACTGAACTGATGCTCAGCAATGAACTTGCTCTGTGTGTGTCTGTGTTTTTTTTTAATGTGTGTGTGTGTGTATATATATCTATATCTAAATATATATATATATATATATATATATACACACACACATACACACACACACACACACACACACATACACACACACTTACATATGGGGTTATGAGGCAAACTGAAATGTCGGCGGGGCTCTATTTATGATACAGTTCATGGAATTGGCTCACATCAGAGGAGACCTACTGACAGACAGACCAAAGAACGAACAGACAATAAATAGCTATTAGATGAGGCACAGACACAGAAAGTTTATTTATATTGTTTCCTAATATATTAATATCACATACTAATAGCCACTTATCTACATCATGACATCTCAATTTTGTAGTGGAAATCTTCTTTGGGTCCTGTTTGTACACCTGTTATGTAGTTCGATGTGAAAAGCCAGCTGCACAACTACCCACACTGTATGTGTTTGTGTCATGGTCCTGGGTTTTCTGTTTGTTTTTGTTTGGTTTTGCATGCTTCTGAGTTTCTTTCATGGTTTTGAGATTTTTAGCTTTTATGTTTTTTTATTGCGTCCTTTGTTCATGGTTATAGAGCCTTACCTATGTTTAGTTATCTAGTTCTTTAGATGTTCCTGTTGTGTTCCTGTCTTTTGTCAAGTTGGCCTGTGTCTATGTTCTCTGTAATGTTTCCTGTTTTATTTTGTAGCCAGTCTTGTCTCTTGTATTATGTTCAGTTTCACTTCCTGCCCTTGATTGATGCCACCTGTGCTTCTCTCCCTCTTGTTTCTTGTTTGCCCATTAAGTTTGTGTGTATTTATACCCCTTCCTCCCTCTGCTGTTGAGTATGTTTAACCAGCTACTATAGTTACGATGACTACTGTA
Source organism: Etroplus canarensis (assembly GCA_015106775.1). Lineage (NCBI taxonomy): Eukaryota > Metazoa > Chordata > Actinopteri > Cichliformes > Cichlidae > Etroplus > Etroplus canarensis. The sequence goes on along the minus strand of VUQH01080156.1, from coordinate 663 downwards.
GGAGTTTACCCTGACTATGACAAATCCGTAGTTGTCACTGTAAAATGGCATTATGCTTATTGCCTGTTAGTGTGAAAGAAAGGGACTTCACTTACTGCTACTACACTACTGTTACAATTCTATAAACATCATGATTAATAAATGTTAGGAATACAGCCGCTACTATGACCAATTTTAAATTGTACTACTAAGACTGCCACAAATTATAAAATAAGTACTGGCCCAATTACTAATGCTAATACCAATACAATAATTCTTCTTCTTCTGACTGCTCCCATTAGGGGTCGCCACAGCAAATCATCTGCCTCCATCTCATCCTATCCCTTGCATCCTCTTCCCTCACGCCAACCCTCTGCATGTCCTCCTTCACTACATCCATGAATCTTCTCTGTGATCTTCCTCTTCTCCTCCTGCCTGGCAACTCCATCCTCAACATCCTTTGTCCAATATATCCACTATCCCTCCTCTGCACATGTCCAAACCATCTCAGCCTTGCCTCTCTGACTTTATCTCTAAACTTCTCAACCTGAGCTGTCCCTCTGATGTACTCATTTCTAATCCTTTTCATTCTGGTCACTCCCAGGGAAAATCTCAACATCTTCAGTTCTGCCACCTCCAGCTCTGCCTCCTGTCTTTTTGTCAGTGCCACCGTCTCCAAACCAT
>VUQH01080155.1:0-14900 GCA_015106775.1 Etroplus canarensis | reverse complement strand
TTTTTTTTTTTTTTTTATTTTTTTTTTTGTTTTTTTTTTTTTTTTTTTTTTTTTATAACCCTTTGGGGACAGTTTTCATTGCCAGCAGCCACGTTGGTCTGTTTTAGGGTTTTTGGGTTTTTTTTTAATTTACAATAGTGCACTTACACCAGCCATCATTCTGTCCACTCACACTGCTGTTGTCACTTAAGTGCCTTACTTAACTCCCACATGCACTCATTCATTCATGGCCTGCTGCCATTTGTCATGCAGCAGAGTACGAGCACAAACATGAATCTAATAGTAACCCAAGTTTATTGAAACTTTATGCATTATGCAAGGGGAAAAGGACAAGACACACACAACGCTCTCCTGCTGAGAGGTGTGCAGAAACACGGCTCAAAACCATCCTGAATGTGAACGTTTATTTTTTAATGTGAACATTGCAATAAAAAAGGGCAGCTTTATTTAAATGACTGTTTTTCCCTTCCTTTATGAATAAAACATGAGCAGAGCTAATGCGAGAAAACGGCCTACAGACACAAGCCCCCGTACTGAGTCATAGATGATGTTGGCCTGCAAACACACACATACAAGCAGCATGGGTGATGAATAGCAGCTTCATGCTGTCATCTGGAGGATCAAAATGATAGTTTGGCTGGTGGATAATTTATTGACCGCTGTAGCTGCTGGATGAAAATCTGGTTTCCTTTCCTGCACAGGGTGATGCTTTTGAGACTCGTGCAAAACGTTTTACAGCTGATCAATATGCATCAGTAGGTCCACAGTTGGTGCAAAACATTGCTTTGAATTTTCTGTTTTGTTTTGTTTTGGTTTGGTTTTTGTTTTTTGTTTTTTCCCCCGCACATCTTCAGATGGAAACACAAGGTAGAAATGTGTTTTTAAGCCCTCATGACAAAATTAAAGTCGGTGAATGTATTAGTTGCCAATATTAGCTGCACAGCCCAGGGGTTGAATGCCAAGCTTTTCATTCTGCTACATTAGAGGCTCCCCTTCAGGCTTTGTTTTAATGAAATCCAAAACTGGATGTGAACTGGTTTCATGGACCACAGAGTGATGAAACCTGCTCAGTCTTTAAAGGACCACCTACAAATTCAATTGAAACACAGTTTAAAATTTTCTGTCTGCAGCAGCAATCTTTCTTTTTTTTTCCTCCACGGCACAGATTTGTTTAAAAATGTGAGGATTATCTTTTCGTGAGGGGTAGACTCTGTTTTTTTGAAAGCGAAATTGTAGCATCTTTGAACTGGCAGCTGTGACTTTTTTTTTTTTTGTCCTCTCCTCACAGAACATCACTAATTATTAAAAAAATACATAAAAAGAAAGTATTTTTGCTTTTTAAGATTTATTTTTGTTGCTTAAAGCAGTTTAAGAGGTGGGTTTGGGTGGGGCTTTAGCACTGGGTAACTTCTGGACTTTTGGATTTTTTTGGGGGGGTGGGTGGGTGGGGGGGGGTCAAAGCCAAGTGTTTTATCAGTTGCTCTCAGAGCACCTTGAATCACCTCTCTGGCACTTAAATCGTAAACAGAAAGCATTGATTTCAGTTTTTTTTCCCCCACAAGTGCACAAAATAATTTGTTGGTTTATGTTTTGAGTGCCAGAGAGAGTTAAAATAAACAGGAGAGTTTGTGGAAGCTGATGGAAGCACTGTGATCTCCTTGAATCTGTTCCATGTTTGTGTGACGGAGGATCAAAGTGCCGTGATTTTTGTTTATTTTCAGCGACTCGATCCATTTTTTTTCTCCACTAGGGCAATCTTTATACGAGGTGTTCTGAATCATTTTGAGGAAAGAAAATTGCTAATGATTCATTGTTTACACTCGTTGTTTACAATTGTAAAAAAAAAAAAAAAAATAGAAAATGCTTTGCTTCATGGGTTGAGGAAGAGGAGAAAGTTGGTTTTTTTTTTTTTCCTTGAAATAGAGTTTCAGGATTTACATTGAAGCAAAACCAAAAAAGTTGAATGTCGTATGAGTGGGTGTGTGAGACGTGTAATTGTGCAGTCAACTGATTAAAGTGTGTGTGTGTGTGTGTGTGTGCGTGCGTGCATGTTAAGAGAATGTGTTTGCAGCTGTAACTAAGTTTTGTTAAGAATCATGGTGTTTATATGCAGCCTCAGCTGAACAGCTTTATCTTTGGGGGAAAATCCGTTTCAGTCAAATTGGAACCCAAATTGTTACTTGTGTAATTAAAAAGAATCAAACTGTCCTGTTGTAGTTTGAGGCTGCATGTAAGCCAGCTTACAGACTGTGTGTTTTTTTTTTTTTTGTTGCTCATGTATGATGTCTTGCGTGTGGGTGATTACTCTCGTCAGGGATGTGATTTTCGTTTTGCTTTCTCCCCCTTCTTTTCCAGCTCTCACTTCTGACAGGAGTTCATGTTTGTGGACAAAAGAATCATTTCCAATGAGATTTTCCAGATTTTCTTTTCCTCAGTGGGTTATGTTCCTGATCACATCCCTGACAGTCATTCCATAAACTCCTCTGTGACAGAGAAATTATAAGTACTTATGGCTGAACCCCTGAGATCTTTGTGAAGAGGTGGAATTCTTTTGTTTCTCAAAGGTGACATGTAATGAATTTCCTTGCTGTGACATCGTCTTAAGATTTTTGGAAGGGTTCACAAACCAGTTTGTGGTTTATTTTCATGCATTCCACTGTTTCTTCTGTCAGTTATGTTTAAGTTTTAACAATCCAGAAGCAATGAACATAACTTTACTTTGACATCTAATCTCAACAGTGAAAGAAATGATCATAGTGAATGGTAAATATAGCTGGAGCCCTTGTTGCCAGAATTTGTCTTCGTCACAGAGGAGTTTATGCCAAACGTGGTTATGAATGTTGATTTTTGTCATCTCTTGTCGTCAAGAAGTCTTTGTATGTCTGCACTCTTGATGTGGAGTGCTGACAGGGGTGGGTGGGATATTTGCCAGAAACTTGCTCAAAAATAAAATCAGAAAAAAGGTGAGGTCTTGGGTACCAATTACGGTTTTCTTTTTAATGGGTGTAAAACAAAAAGTTGACACCTTTAACGTGAACTAGTATTAAGGGCTTAAATGCCGCTAATATCTCTACCTTGCGTAGTTCATTTGAATTGGCTCTCTCCATTAGCTGCACTATTGTAGACTCACCCACTGCTGCTGGAGGATTTTTGCCAGATTTAAAAGACTCTCTCAGCAGATTTGTGGTTTTAAGCTGAGCAGCGTTTCCCCTGCAACATGGATAGAAACAATGGTGACAAAATTAGGTGAGGATAAAGTTGCAACAGTAGTGGGTGCTTGTATTCTAAATTGGCAGGAAAAATTTTGATTTAACTGATCCCTTGTACGTTCGGTTTCTTTTTGTTGAGTTCTTCCCTCTTCTCTTTACTCATTGGTACCTTTTTGACCCAGTTTCCCATAAAACAGTCATTCAGTTAGACTTGATGTAAAATCAGACTCCCTTTCCCCCTTACTGTTCCCCTTTGATCAGTAAGATGGAAACTCAGTGATGTTGATTGGGTAATATTACAAAAATGTGATTCTTGCATTGTTGCTGTTTTGATGCTTTTGTTTTTGTCAACAAAATGCATTAAAGAGGTGCAAGGTATATTCCAGCAACTTGTTACACTTTGTCCTCAGTTGTTGTAACATGGAAACACCATGCAGGGGCTATAAAATTCAATAAATTGAACTGAACTTCAGTGGCTCCTGTTCTTCTTACTGGCTGTTCATTTTTTCATTCTTTACTCATACATTAAATGAACATTTATGGTGACTTGATGAACTGCAAATAACGCATGATTATTACTCACTCACTCACTCTAGTCCGTGGCATGTTTGACAGTGGGAGGGGGCTCTATGGGTGACAGCCTCATATCGTTTCTGGCAGCACCCCTCTATGTGACAGGCAAGCTCCTCTTCAGACTTGGCTTCTCACTGCCTTAGGAGTTGGCCGCATTTGTCTCTGCCGTGTGCATCACTGTACCAGCTTTCGTTGCTAAATCATCCTTTGCAGTCTTTCCAACTTTTGCAGGGACGGTCATGAGTGCCTTGGGCAGGTTCTTTAAACAGCCACTGTTTGGGTATCCAGAGTATAGTATTGTGATTTTCAAACATTTTACACTCCAAGGACACCAAAGGACTAGCCAAAATTGCCAAAAACCAGAAATTTTGACCTAGCGTGGCACCTTTGTTCTTTCTTTGCAGTAAGCCCCTCTGGCATATAGTGTGCTTCTTTTACCTTAGCAAACAAACTTGAAGGTGTGAGGGGATTTTGCTGGCATGGTATAGGTCAACTTGCCTCCTTAATGGACAGAGATGCATCAAATCAATTGTTAATCTTAGAATGCAAAACACCATGGGATGAGAGCATGAAGAGGACCAGTTTACTGAAGTACACAATATGGAAAAAATTTGGAGGACCTACAGCCCATTTTAAATTAAGGCACTAATGTGGAGTTGGTCCCTCTTTGCAGGTTAACAACTTATACTCATCAGGGAAGGTTTTTTACAAGATTTTGAAGGGTGTCTGTGGGATTTTTGCCCATTTATCCAGAAGGTGAATGCAGGTAGACATCGATGTTGGATGCAAGAGCTGGCTTGTAATCTCCATTCTAGGTCATCCCAAAACTATTTAGGGTGGTTGAGGTCGGGGCAACCCCATAGCATTATCCCTCCTCCACCAAATTTTACAGTGAACACAGTGCAGACACACAGGTAATGTTCTCCTGGAACTGGCCAAACCCAGAATCATCCATGAGATTGCCAGCTTGAGGAGCATGCTCCAGAGTCCAGTGGTGGTGCGCTTCACACCACTCCCATCTGACGCTTGGCATTGTGCTTGGTGATGCGAGGCTTACATGCAGCTGCTTGACCACGGAAACCCATGTCATGAAGCTCCTGGCACACGGTTTATGCAGTGATATTAATTCACAAGTAGGTTTGGCACTCCGCAGTTACTGAGTCAGTAGAATGTCGGCGACTTTTATGCACTATGTGCCTCAGCACTCGGCGACCCCACTCTGTAACTTTACGCGTTCTGCCACTTCATGGCTGAGCTGCTGCGGTTCCTAAAGACTTCCACCCTGCAATAATACCACTTAAGCTGATCGTGGAATATTTAGAAGGGAAGAAATTTCACAAACTGACTTGTTGCAATGGCAGAATCCTGTTGCGTCACCACACTTGAATTCAGTGAGCTTTCTAGATTGACGCATTCTTTCACAAATGTTTGTAAAGGAAGACTGCATGGATAGGTGCTTGATTTTAGACACCTGTGACAATGGGACTGAATAAAACATCTGAATCCAATGATAAAGAGTTGCGGCCCAATTTAACCTCCTAGGACCTGGCGTCCACATATGCATATCCAAAATGCATGCCATGCAAGAGTTCGGGTCTTAGGAGGCCACAAGTGTAATTACCTATTATTATGTTGGCCCTGAGGGAAAGTGGGAAAGGGGTAGACTACATGAGAAGATGCCTAGAGGTCATAAGGGTGACTTGTGAGTATGACTTATAAATAAATCAAGCAATCAGCTACAAAACAGGCTTTAATCTACTTTAATCTCTTAGTAGATATTTATCTTCATCATGCTGACATAACAGTCCCCAAATAACAGCGATGCTGCTTATTGCGTAGCTATGAAGAGTAAAAAGGCACTACCAGTTATGTGACGAAAATCTACTTTTTAAGGTCATGCTTCGACACCCTAACGCTGCCTTTTGACCTTGAAGGTGTTTCTTCTCCGCGTTTTACTTCACCCGTCCTCCAAACTAAGGCCAGTGTCTCCTCCAATCGGTAACTCCGCAGCCCCGACGCCCCACCCACTTTCAGCTGACCTCTCTTTGATTACCCAATCACGCTTGAGCATCGAGTCTTACAACGTCGACTCGAAGCCGCGCCTTGAATTTATAAAATGACCCAAAATGACTGACAGGTGACTTTACCAAACACGTCAGAGGATTATGGCCTTTCATCCAATCATAGCATGCTTTGACGAAAAAAGGCGGGCTCTAGCCTCGCACATCTTCTTCCTCGGTGCTACTGGTTTCAACTTCCGGCTGAATCGTTCTCTGGAAATCACAACGTGAGTAGCATTTGTTAGCGCTGTGGCTTATATAACCTGATATTTCACAGGAAAGGTGACGGCTGTTATTTCAGCAGTTTCGCCGCGGTTTTCCGCCATTAGCTGCGGCGGTTTGTCTCCGGGCTGTCAGCTGCTGGTGGTAAAGCTAACCAGCGCGGAGCTAGCACGCGCAGCGTTTTCATGCTGTCTTAAATGTGGGCAGGTTTCATTTAAGGTGTGAGCCGCCGCTGATTAAGACCGCCGCTTTCTTACCCGTTTCATCCACATGTGGTCGGTGTCTGCTAAACGTAACCGCCCGGCCATCTCCGACTTCAAATGAATGAATGGGAGCTGTGTGGAAGGTTAAAGGGACACTCCACCGATTCTACACATGTTCACTCACCGTGGGCTGAATTAGGCTGCGGCTCAGCTCGTTTCGTGTTTAACTACCTTCAGAAGAAGCGCACAAAGCTCTTGACAGAACAGCCATGCTATGTCAGGAGGATCTGCTTATATTGGTTTACACAATTATCCATTTCTGACTTCTAAGTTACGTTTTTTTGTCAACATCAGATTCGTCTGAGATAGCCGGGGTCCTCCTAGTGGCCCTGGCAGGTAGTTTTACCTCAGCAGCAGCAGCCGCCTGTAGATTCACACCAATCTTTTAAAGTTGATGTTTTATTGTATTTAAAACAAGAGGAGATGACTAGGGATGTCACCATACCAGAAATGTAGTAGTCAGTACCAGTAGAATTACATGATTCTCGACACCGAATTTAATACCAAGGTTAAAAAGATAACAAACATTTATTATCCTGTGCACTTAAACATGAGATCCTTTATTTAAAACATCTGAGCATTACAAAAAGGGCAACAACTTGTATGGATGCCACAGTGATTCCTAGGAATGGCACATTTTTCATGGCTTTTTGAAAGGAACACCAACAACATATCAGTGTTGTGACTACAAGGTATCTTCTTCTTCTTCTTCTGGCTGCTCCCATTAGGGGTCACCACAGCAGATCACCTGCCTCCATCTCATCCTATCCCGTGCATCCTCTTCGCTCACACCAGCCCTCTTGTATGTCCTCCTTCACTATGTCCACGAACCTTCTCTGTGGTCTTCCTCTTCTCTTCCTGACTGGTAGCTCCATCTTCAACATCCTTTGTCCGATATATCCGCTGTCCTTCCTCTGAACATGTCCAAACCATCTCAGCCTTGCCTCTCCGACTTTGTCTCCAAACTCCTCAAACTGAGCTGTCCCTCTGATGTACTCATTTCTAATCCTGTCCATCCTGGTCACTCCTAGGGAAAATCTCAACATCTTCAATTCTGCCACCTCCTGCTCTTTGAGGTATAATGTTAGTTAAATCACCCAGCAAACATGTTAACCAGTGGAACATAGCTGACTTCACAACAGCAATGTCAGCTGCCTCAAACTAAATGGTCAGGTGTTTTTCAGGATAACATAGGTGCTCCTTGCTGCCTGTAATGGGCTGCCTTGTTCTCTCTCACCTCTGTAGTATAGTGGTTCACACATTCGCAAAAGGTCCCTGGTTCAATTCCAGGTGGAGACATGAGCCTCTCTGACCACAGAGGGCTGCATCAGGAAGGGCATCCAGCATAACACCTCTGCCAAATTACCGATGTGCATAAATCCGCTGTGGCGACCCCTTGGGGAGAATACAAAGGAGGACGAGGGAGTGAAAGGTACATTTGTATAAGAAGGATAAGAATTAGGATGTTGTTAATAAGAATTGAAACCTTGAATTCTTTGAACAGATCTGGATGCTGGTCTCTTTTAGGTGCTTAACTAAAGTGGACGTATTTCCATCCTTGTTCTGAAAAGCATAGTAGCATTGTTTGTATTTTGCCTTTTGTGAAGCAATTATCACTGCTTCATCATCCGCCTTGAGCTCAGAGTACTTCCAGTACCCAGCTCCTGACTGCGTTTCTTATTAATGAGTCTGGAGGAGCTATTGCGGCAGCTGCACTAGTCGCCATCTTCGACATGTAGATGTTCCTGTGTTTGCAGGTATCCTTCATCTTCTTTAGCATGTAAGGCTAGACTAGAACACTTGTAGCTGTATTGGCAGAATTAAAGATGCTGGGATTTTCACTGGGAGTGACTATGATGGACAGCATTAGAAATGAGTACATTAGAGGGACCGCTCAGGCTGAGCAAGTTTGAGATAAAGTCAAAGAGACATATGCGGTGGAGATATAGTGGATATATTGAAGCTAGCACTGCCAGGAAGGAGCAAAAGAAGATGACCACAGAGAAGGTTCATAGATGTAGTGAAGGAGGACCTGCAGAGGGTGGGTGTGACAGAAGAGGATGCAAGGAGTAGGGTGAAATGGTGGCAGGCAATGTGTTGAAAGAAGAAAACTCCAGAGGGGTGTATTGTGGTGCAAGTTCAACATAGCCAGGCTATGCCAGGCTTTGTGTGAGCTGATTCAGTCACAGTTAGATAACTGTTACCATCATGGTAGTTATCAACTTTCTTTTATCAGCTTCAAGCTCCCCATGTGCTCTCATAGAAAGGTACTGTTTCACATGTTATTTGACTCTTCCTCCACACCAAATGGCTCAGTTGAGCATGACCTACTTCCGACATTATCAGAGGAAAAGGTGACAAAGATCTAGACAGAAAAGGCTATAAATATTTCAGAGCCGAAGGCAACACTGGTGCTGCAAATAAAGCAAGAGAACACAATTTGAGAAGATCGTTAATGTGAAGTCAAACTGAAATGTATTAGTTTTTGCACTTGGTGTGCTCTCAGTGCTAGATTTGAATTTCTAATGGCACATCTGGAGTGTTGAAACTTTAAAACTGATAGAATTATATATCAGCACATCAGGAGGCCTGACAGTGTCCAGTAACAGATATGTGACCAGCTTAAAGTGAAATTAACTTTACTGAATTGATGGTCTTGGTGATAAATAGCCTCCATAGTGTAGTGGTTTACACATTCACCTCGCGTGTGAAAGCTCCCTGGCACAAACCCGTTCCACAGTGGGAGTATTGCATTATGAAGGGCATCTGGCATAAAATTTGTGCCAAATTACCTATGAGGATTCATTTACCTTGGGGAAATACAAGGGAGCAGCCAAAGGAAGGTGCTAAATAGTCTTCAAATCAATTAACTGTTTTTCTAGTCGGTCTTCTGTTAGTTACAGTTCCCACAGTGTAAAACAGATTCTGTTGCACTAAGCATAAAAACAATTATTTTCTATATAAAATAACTGAATGCATGTAAATTCCTGTGACGGTGCAGTGTATTTTGTGCTTTATATCACAGCTTCCTTCTGGGGTTAGTGAAATGCAGGTTAGCAGATAATCTGTATCATACTTAAAGCTTCTTTTTGGGGGAAGAATCAGTGACACTTGCAGTCGATTTTATAGTGAGTCGCTGTACATAACTTGCTCTGGACCAGGTTATGTGTTCAGAATGAGTTCCCTTGTTGATTTGGCCAGGTTAAGAGAGCCACCTTGGTCACACTGAAAACTCTGACTTTAAGCACAACATGCCTTGCTGACCCATTAACCTTCAGAGCTATTTTAAGTCTGGACTGGCAGAAACAGAGACATTAAGTTAAAAAAATGACACAGACCTTCATCTCCTCACTGGGTCATATCAATTACAAACATAAGTCAAAGGATCATAACTCAGCTCATATAGTTTATATAATTCATCCTGTAAAATGAAAGCCAGTTCCAGGTGATTGTCCATTTAAATCAGATGCTTTCAAGCTATTGTATTCCTCCTATCCATACTTGTATATTTTTCTGACAGTTTCATGTTGCGAAACAGTGACACCAACTCATTGTGGTGGTGTTTTTGCACACCTGAGTCTCACTCTGTTATTTCACTGTGCTCACATTGAGAGATAATAAAATAGTTGCATTTGGTAGGTTTACTCTTTCCACATAGCAAACTTATAAAATTGGCATTGGTATGAATAAAATCTTATTTTGCCTGTGTCAGTATTCACACCATTATAACAACATATTGAGCTATCAGTGGTGCCATTTCATCCGTTATTAAGTGGGTGAAATGGCACCACTGGGCTTATTTCTAGCTCCATATTTTCACTGTTGGACTGTCCTAGAGTAGCTTTTGTAGATTCACAGTAAAAAATAATCTTTATTCATCTTATGCTGGGCCTTGGTGCAGCCCCTGAGTTCTTCCTCTGTCTGAAACAAGTCTTTTTAACCGCTCATCCTTTAAGCCAATTTGCTTCTGATTGGCTCCTGCTTGTAAACAGAGGGTTTAAACCACATGTGGGTGGGGATTGTAAGCTCACAGACAGAGCTGTGTGCCTGAGATGACCATGTTAGGTAGCTCAGCTCTTATTGACATCATACAGAGGCAGGAGTAGAAATACAGCAGCCTGAAACCTGAGCTTTTGGCTCAAGGAGAGTACCTGTACATTTTAAAACTCTGACCATCTTTGATAGGAGCATCCATCAGTGTATTTATGATGTATATCTTCTTCTTTTGGCTGCGTACAGCAGATCATCTGCCTCCATCTCATCCTATTCATTCCATCGTCTTCTATCACTCCATCCCTCTTCATGTCCTCCTTATCTACACCCTTGAACCTTCTCTGTAGTCTTGCTCTTTTCTTCCTGCCTGGCTGCTCCATCTACAACATCCCCCCTCCACACATATCCAAACCATGTCAACCATGCCACTCTTATTTTGTATTTAAGATATATATTAATAAAAAATTTTTTAATAGGTCTCTTTTAATGTTCCCACCTGTGCTGATATGCCTACAAAAACTAAACTTGTACCAACAGCCTGTCACTATTTCTTGTTTTTGAGTCAGTTACTCACTCTCTCTCTGTATTTATTTCCTGGATGTTTAGAATGGGCAGTGTTTTGGCTGCCAGCTCCCCCAACCCACCACCGCCAACAGCCTCTGGCAGTGCTGCCGCCCCTGGGTTGACGGTACCACCGGGCTTTGGGATGCCTCCCGTTTCTCCAGTTATACCTCCAACTGGGGCCACCTCCGGACAGCAGCAGGAGGCAGAAAATGTTTTGCCCAATCCGGGTGCGTTTGACGAGTGTCATCGGAAATGCAAAGGTGAGAGGAGCTAACTTAAAAAAACACTTTTTGAAGAAAAATATGTTTCAGTTGAATGTGTCTTATCTGCATCTGTTTTTCTCCTCAGAGGTTTTTCCTATGCAGATGGAAGGCGTGAGGCTAGTTGTTAACAAAGGTCTCAGCAACCACTTCCAGGTCAGTTAAACTCATTAACATTTAAAGCAACATGAGTTGGGGCTGCCTGCTGCTGTTCTTTTCCACTGCTCACATCACTCTGAATCGAAATAAGGATGCACTGGTATGTCAACCAATGTCAGCAAATATAAATATATAAAGTCAGTTTTTTAAATTCTGTGCTTGCAGGTGAGTCACACTGTGCTGCTGAGCACCACTGGAGAGTCCAGCTACAGGTTTGGTTCTACATATGTTGGAACAAAGCAGACTGGTCCAGCAGAGGTATGCACCAGTAAAATTACTGTGAATAAGATCTGTAAGGTTTATTTTTGAACTGCAATATAAATGGTCTGCTCTTGTTCAGTTTTTTCCCGTCATGGTGGGAGATATGGACAACAGCGGCAGCCTCAACGCTCAGATCATCCACCAGATCACCAACAGAATACGTTCCAAAGTGGCCTTCCAGGTGAACTTTCTTATTCCCTTATGTACTTTTATCACTTTAATACCACCATAACCTGTAATTCTATTTGAAAGAAGGAAGGAAGCTCCTTTCTGCCGCTTGTATCTGTGATATCATTCTTACATTCACTACTACTCATGACCATAGGTGAATGTGTAACCTTAGATCGAGTGGTAAATCGACAGCTTTGCTTTAATGCTCAGTTCGCCCTTGATCACAATAGCCCAGTCCATCTGTTAATCTCCCACTCTTTCCTCACTCGTGAACAGGACCCTAAGATACTTGAACTCTTCCATTTGGGGCAGCAACTCGTTCCCAACTCCACCCTTTTCCAGCTGAGTGGAGGTGCTAATTCTCAACCTGGCTGCTTCACACTTGCCTGCAAACTGGCTTGATGAGGCCAGTAAAACCACATATCTGTAAAAAAAAAAAAAAAGAAAAAGATCCAAACGCAGCCAAACCTAACACCTTCCATCCCATGGCTGTACCTAGAAATTCTATCCATAAAGATTATAAATAGAATCAGTAAAAAAGGGCAGCTCTGGTGGAGTCCAACACCCACTGGGAACAATTCTGGCTCATTGAAGGCAATGCAAACCGATCTCTCCGGACTGTTGTATAGGGACTGAATAGCCTACAACAATGGACCTGATTCCCCATACTCATGAACTGCCTCCCACAGATCAAGTGCCTTCGCCAGATCCACTAAAGCACATGTAATCTGGCTGGGCAAACTCCCACACACCCTCAAATACCTTTGAGAGGATAAAGAGCTTGTCCACTGTTCCATGACCGGGATGAAAACCCACATTACCATCTTACGACCATTACTATCTTTCATTATAAAATTTCTCTGAAGTTTCTTTGAAAATTTTCTCTTTTCTTTATTACTTTGCTGCATATTGTTAACTATATCATGTGTCCTCAGACACAACAAAACAAGTTTGTGAACTGGCAAGGTGATGCTGAGTTCAGAGGAGAAGATTTTACTGCAACAGTCACACTCGGAAACCCAGATGTCCTCGTCGGCTCTGGTAAGTCATCAGTCAGAGATGCTGTGTTCTTCACATATTCACATACGTATAAATACTTTTATATTTCTGAAAGCAGCTGTATACTCCATCAAAAACAATGGTCTGATCAGTACCTGAACACCTCTTCTTGTTGTCCATCTCTCAGGTATCGTTGTCACACACTACCTCCAGTCCATAACGCCAGCTCTGGCTTTAGGAGGGGAGCTGGTTTACCACCGCAGGCCTGGAGAGGAGGGCTCAGTAATGTCTTTAGTTGGCAGATACACAGGTAAGACATATTTTAAAGCGTTATTAAAAAATCCGACTTGAATTAACAGGCACATGTCCCCACTAAGAGACTTCCCTCTCTGCAGGCAGCAACTATATCGCCACATTAACACTCGGCTCAGCGGGAGCTCATGCATCTTACTACCATAAAGCCAATGATCAGGTAAGCTCTCATTCCTTTTCGCTCCTGTTTGTGTCCTTCAGCTTTTGAATGTACACACTTTTGGGGAAAAACAAGTTTACACGTGTGGCCCAGATGTATTTTATGTGGTTATTTTAAATTGTGACTTTCTGTGCTGTGATGGCACAGCTGCCTCCTTAAATACCAACTGGCACAATTATAGGAAGAGTGGTTTGACTCTGACCCATTATTTCTTTGTTCCATTAAGATCTCACTATCTGTCTCTGCTCTTCAACAGTTGCAGGTTGGCGTAGAGTTTGAGGCGAGTACCCGCATGCAAGACACCAGTGTTTCATTTGGCTACCAGCTAGATGTGCCTAAAGCGAATTTACAGTTTAAAGGTAAAGAAGATGTGTCTACATTAAAGTATTGCCAAGAGAACAGTTACATGTTCATGCTTCACGGCAGTTTGTTAGCATCCAAATATGTTTGTCACAAATCAAAGGGGAAAATCAAAATGGCTGTCACTGGTAGACCCTTTTAGACATCCCCCATAATAAGGTGTTATGAGATTTTTATAAACAAAGGGTAAAGTATGAGCTGTGAAAATCTGAAATCACTTACTATTTAAATTCTTCCAGGAGCAAAATCATGTCCCAGCTTTACCAGACAGTTCCAACTTCCCCCTCTTTCTACATAGAAAATAACTAATATAGCTAAAATTCACCCCATAGTCCACACCCCTCACTGCTCACTTCTTCAACAATAAGTACTAAGGGGAGAGTCACAGCCTCTTGCTAAAACAGATGCTATACTTGCTGGTATGGACAGTCAGCAGCAAAACACATTTTAGCCAACTTAGAAATCACTATCACTGGAAGTGTGGGCTGCAGCTGCTGTCATACAGCTCTTTGTGAGGAGAAACTGAAGCCACTCTCATGGGCTCACCAAAGCCACCCAGCTGTGCTGACAAAAACATCATTTTACCTCACAGAACACATAATCGGACTTTTTTGGCATGGTTGTTGCCACTAGATGGGCTGGTCTACTGGGATTTTCCTATATAACCAGCTCTAGGGTTTATAGAGATTGGCCAGAAAAATATTTTTTAAAAATTCCAGTAAGCAGCAGTTCTCTGGGTGAAAATACTTTTTTGACATCAGAGAAGAATGACCAGACTCCTTCAAGCTGACAGGAAGGCAGTAGTTAAGTCAAATAACCACTCGTTACAGATGGTTGTGAAGACGAGAATCTCTGAATGCACAACACATCAAACTTTGAAGAAGATGGGCTACAGCAGAAGATGATGGTGCCACTGCGGTCAGCTAAGAACAGTCTAATCAAAATTGAAAAACAGAACATTTGAAAAATGTTGCTTGGTCTGATGAATCTTGATTTTTGCAGCAACATTCAGATGGGGTCAGAATTTGGCGTATACAACATGAGCATGGATCCATCCTGCCTTGTACCAATGGTTTAGGCTAGTGGTGATGGTGTAATGGTGTAGGAGATATTTTCTTGGGACATTTTCAGCTGCTTAGTACCAGTTGCATTGTTCAAATGCCACAGACTACCTGAGTATTGTTGCTGACCATGTCCAGTTGTTTGCAACCACAGTGTACCCATCTTCTGATGGCTTCTTCCAGCAGGATAACGCACCATGTCACAAAGCTCAAATCATCTCACAGTAGTTTCTTGAACAAGACAGTGAGATTAATGTATTTAAATGGCCTCCA
>VUQH01080148.1:0-11340 GCA_015106775.1 Etroplus canarensis | reverse complement strand
CGCAGTCCGCTGGGTCCATAACTGGTCGCGTCATTCTGTCATGGTGAGGCATGCCGGGGGTGTGGTATGGACCCAATTGCAGGACCGCTGAGCCGACGTGATGAGCAAAAAGGCTTTTATTCAATCCAAATAATAAAGGCAAAGTCCATAACATAAATCCAAAGCGTGAAAACTAGAGACATGAACGGGTGGCACAAGGGGAACAACGACCAATAACGCGACAATGGACAACATAGATGACGATGCTTAAATACACAAAACAACCAATGGACACACGACAGGTGGACAGGGCAGGGGAAACCAGACTGGGGACAACCAATGAAAGAATGACGAGGACAGGGGCGTAACTAAACACACTGAGACAGGGGGGAACAAAACAGGGGCTGGACGGATTACCAAAATGGGACGAGACAAGACGCAGACAGAGACGGAGACCACTAACAGAGGAAACAGGCGGGGCATGGGGCAAAAGGGGAACAAACAGAACTTAAAAACAAACACAAAAACTCAAACTAAAGACGGACCATGACATATATTTTGAGTTGCATCCATGCTGTCTGTGGTTGATGCTGCTGTGTGTTGCTTATGTAATTTTGGTTTAAAGCTAATAAATGTTAAGCTGATAAACCCTTGAAATTTGCAATCCTGTCTGCTTGGCTCGTACCTGCGTGGTTCATCCCTCCACCCTTGCGGCCGGATGGCAAACAAAGCCTTTGGGAGCCCCTCCAGTCCCAACCCGGAGAGGGCCGGTCCCACAGCAAACCACATATGGCTGGGCCCGGCCTGACCCGCTGCCCAAGCTGCTCGGAAAATCAGCTCAGCTTCTTCCAGGGAGCAGTACAGGAGGCGGACCTGGAGGAAGAGGAAAAGAGGACAACAGTTACTGGAAGGAGGTAGATGAAGAGAAGACAGAATGAAAAATGCAAATGCCTTGACCTCGGCAAATCTGACTTTGCGTGACCTAGACCTTTGACCCCCACAATCTCATAAATGTTATCAGATATTCAACCCATCTTAACTATTAACCACACCAGTAAAAGTAAAAAAGTACAAGCTCTGAAATGCACCCAAAGTATAACACTAAAAAGTAGCCCTTTGAAGGACAATTTTACCAGTTGTTATTCTGCAATTATGTCAGTATCAATAAAATATTAAGAAAATATAAGTACGAGGCTATAGGAACTTTATTTCATTGTCTATCAGTTATTTTAATAAATGTAGTCGGCCTGGACAACCATTATGTAGAACAGAAATAGAGAAAAACAAAGCAGAAAACTAGCTCTATTTGCTGTTGCCTACATTGTAGATGGGTGAATTTGCCTCCACACTTAAACAGAAAAGTGAGTACAGTGCTTTAAATGATGCATAAATTAGTTTTTTGTCTTTTCATCCCTATGTCTGCCACAGACGATAAGCACTGCTGATGGATACTCCAATAGGATTGTCCTTTATGTGTTATTGTTCCCTCCATTTAGGTTCAAATCTGTCATGGTCTGTGGGATTTTGTGGTTATGGGTTTGAGATCTTTATTAGGTTTTAGGATATTTCCCTTGCTGTATTTGTAGTATTCTATTCATATTTTCTTGTGTATTTTAGTTCTATTTTCATGGAGTTTTGCTTGTAGTTCAGGTTTCTGACTTCCTTATGTTGTGGGTTGTTGTTTTTCCAGCCTCCTCTGTGTTCTCTCTGTATGTTCTCTTTGTAAGTTTTCTTGCCTGTTTCCTGTTTTACTTTGACAGTTATTTGTACCTGATGTCTTGTTTTAGTTTTACTTCCCACCAGTCATTACCTTGATTGATTTCTGCTTTGTCCCCTCCCCATCTTTTGCCACTTCCGCATTACCTAGTGTGTCCTGTCTTCTTTGTAGCCCTTCTTAGATTGTCTGTGGTCCAATGTTTCCTATGTTCTGTTTCACCATATCTGGACTGTACTATCAGCTTTTTCTAAAAGCCTTTTGCCTTCATTCACAACTCTTACTGTAGTCTGCATTTTGGGGTCTGTGTCTGAACCAGTTTATGACAAAATCTTGGTAAGTTGTACAGTAAGCCCCCTCAGATGCATAAAACCTAAAGTGTAGTCAATTTAAAAAAGTTGTCAGGAAAATATATATTCATAAAAGTACAAATACCCGAAAACACTAAGTACAGTAAAAAAAATATTTGTACTTTGCTTCCCACCTCTGCAAGCCAGCTTCTATAGCTGCAAATTTTATACAGACAGACAGACGGGCGCACAGACCTTGAATGTTATTCATTTTTCTACCCATCATAGTAATTAAGTAAGCAATCCAGGTGCCCAGTAAGCTCCTATGACGAGAACAAGAATTTCATTAATGCCTGTGTGACCCTAACCTGTGATTTCACTATATCAAAGCTACTATCAGGTCTTCCATGCATCATAGGCACTAACTACACAAAATTTGGTAAAGATTCAGCAAAGAAGTCAGCTCCTGTAGTGGTAAAAATATTTGTATCGGTTGGATGCACAGAAATGTAATGCCTCTGTGGTGGAGGCATAAAAAATGAGGGTAACAAGAAAGGGAAAGAATGAACAGAAGCATCAGAGCAAGAGAAAGAACAGATGGATGCAGGTGGAGAACAAAAGAGGCCAAAGTGGATTTTTCATAATACCCATACATGGTTTCTTTAAAATTATAGATCATTTTCAAAAATAAATCAATACACTTGGTGCACTTATACATTAATTCTTCACTTTTTAAAATTTATTTTCATAACACAGTGAACTGTGCTTGAAAAATGATGCCTCTTGGTCTGCTTGCATTTTCCCTTCATACATTATTAAACAGGGGGAATTGAATGGAGGAGGGAGCAACATTAAAAAGACAAAGTGAGAGTAAGAAAACATGAAATTCAAGAAATAAGAGACGGAGGACAGCAGCTGGAGTGTGTAGTATGTGTGTGTGTGTGTGTGTGTGTGTGTGTGTGTGTGTGTGAGGTTGATGAGAGCACTTCAGATGATTACTCAGGAAGCACTCTGGGAAAATTTGCGCCACAGTTTTGTGAGACAATCGAAGAGGTTATAAAACTGAAATTAACCAAAACCAAAATGTGAAATGCTTTCCTAACATGCAGTGATATCAGCAGGCATGTGTGGATCCCGACACATGCTGCACGTTCACCGCCAAAGATGACGAGATGATGCCGATCCCTCCTACTCAGCTGGCAGCAAATTGGATCAAAGTCGGCATGAGGTCCATGCTAACACTCAGTCCCTGTCAATCACATCCTCTGAGCAGTCAGCATATATTTAGTTCTCATATAGCATCCGCAACTCTTGAGCTTGGAGTTTGCCACTCTATATGTCTGACATTAAAACTTCTCCTCCTCTGCTTTTAGGAAGAAGAAGCTGAGTTCCTTGCTTGCTGCCATCCCTCAGAAAGAGCTGTAATTTGTTATAATTTTATCCCATCAATCACTTTGTTAGCTCAGGTGTCTCATTTTTCAAATGTTGGACATCTCATTTTGGAAGAGAACATTTCATTTAGATCCCTGTGGGTCTTCATATTTTATCGTGACAGAGCTTAACGGCATCAACATCCAGGTTGAAATGAAAGAAGTCCCCTTAAAAACAGTGAATACGCTCACACAGAGAACCTTACATTTTGTGCCAGTAATTATTTTTGTTAGACCAAGTGTCATGTTATTTTAACAGGTAAATATCTTAAATTCACAATGAAAAGTCTCATATTTGACTCTGAAAACTAAGACAAACTAGGGTAAATGTTTTTTATATCTGGAGTGATCCAAGCAGTGATGGTATGAATAATAACTACATAACTTACCTACATAACTAATAAATTAAACAGTCAATAAATTGTCCATGATAAAAAACTGCTTACATACTTATTCAATATCTCTATTAGGTTCACCTGCTTTTAATGCAAATAGCAGCAGTTCAATGCATTTAGGCACATAGACATGGTCAAAACAACCTGCTGAAGTTTAAACTGAGCATCAGAATGAGGAAGAATGGTGAGCTAAAACAGCTCAAACTGGCTTCTTGAACATGACAGTGAGTTCCCTGTACTCAAATGGCCTCCTCAGTAACCAGATCTCAGTAGAGCACCTTTGGAATGTAGTGAAATGGGAGATTTGCATTATTGATGTGCAGCTGACAAACATGCAAAAACTGCAGAAACTGCGTGATGTTATTGTGCTAACACGGAACAAAATCTCTAAGGAAAGTTTCCAGCACCTTGTTGAATCTACACCATGTCGAATTAAGGCCATTCTGAAGGTGATCCAACCTGGTACAAGCTAGTGGTACCTAATAAAGTGACCACTGACTGTTCAAGCTAGTTGCTAACTCTGTGTGCCATTTGGTGTTCAAAGTGGGTGTTTTTACTGTGAAAGTGCAAGAGATTGCCTCAAAGGTTAGCAGAGACCACAGAAACACTTACATGTGATTTCTGTTACGAATGGCTGTTGACTAGCAAGTGTGTAACTGGGAAACTGACTACTTATCAAGTGGAAACCTCTAGGGCTGAAGTATGTAGCCAATACAGAAGAGCCACAAACTGCAGTTTCTGAAGCGGCCACTCCACAAGAGTGTCAATCCCCATAGAGCTTCATGTTAAAACACAACTGCCCAACATCAGAGATTTATTTAACATGTTTAGTATCTAGTACTAAAGAGTTTTAGTCGCTATAGCAAATTTTACCCTTAATAACAACTGAAAAACTTTATAACAACAGCCAGAAGCTGCCTGCTATTCAGCTTCAAATTACTGAACTTGACCTCTTAATCATGTCTGAAGTATTTGTTGCATTTTTTTGTTAAATTATTTGTAGTTACTTGTTCTAAGAGACCATCTGAGAAGTTATTGCTTCAGTTTTGGTGAGTAAATCTTTTGTTATTTTATGTTTATTTGTATTTTACTTAGTACTCACTAGCATGTATTTGTAACTATATGATGCTCCGTACTAGATGCACCTTATGAACCAGGCTCACTAGGATTAGCAGGTAATATAGCAGTCTACTCACTTGCCTGAATATGATCACTTCTGGCACCAGAATGCAACATGTTAAATTTAAGCCTTCACCCATAAGCCAGTGGGTGATGTCAGATTTATAACAGTTGTTTATAGACAGTTTATTTTGATAACATGTACAATAAAGCAAGTTTAAAGTATATCTATGAATCAGAGTGTACAGTTTTATTTGTTTCCACCAAAAGGCCTTTTTTACAACTCCAATTCTATAAATGTTGAGACACCGTGTAAAATATAAATAAAAACACAAGGCAGTTATTTGCAAATCTCATAAACCAATATTTTTTCACAAGAGAACATAGAAAAAGTATCAACTGTTGAAAGTGAGACATTTTACTGTTTCATAAAAAAATGTTTGAACATCTTGAATTTGGTGGGAGCAGCATGTCTCAAAAAATTAGGGACAGGTCCATGTTTCCCACTGTGTAGCATTCCCTCGTCTTTTAAGAGAGTCTAAACATCGAGGAACTGAGGAGACCAGCTGCTGGATCTTTGGAAGAAGAATGTTGTCCCATTCTTGTGTAATACAGGATTCCATTTTCTCGACAGGCCTGGGTCTTCTTTGTGGTGTTTTGCATTTCATGATGCTCCAAATGTTTTTAGTTGGTGAAATATCTGGACTGCAGACAGGCAAGTCCACCACCTGGACCGACAAAGCATTCCCTGAAAAAAGATATCTGGGGAGGAGCATATGTTGCTTTACAACCTTTATATACTTTTCAGCATTGACAGTGCCTTTCCAGATATGCCAGGTGTTGGTCCTATAGGCAATAATGTAACCCCATCCCATCAGAGATGCAGGCTTTTGAACTTTAGCCCAGAGGGTATAGTGTCTATGATTTCTGAAAAAAAATTACAAATTTTAATTAAACAGCTTTCTGCTTGGCCTTGGTCCAACATGAATGATCTTTGGCCCAGAAAAGATTGAATAATTTCTGGATCATGTTCACATATGGTTTCTTCTTTGCATGATAGAGCTTTAACCTGCATTTGTGGATGGCAAGGTGATCTGCGTTCACAGACAATGTGTTCTTGAGCCCATGCTGTGATTTCCATGAAAGAATGTCTGTTTGCAGTGCCACCTAAAGGCCTGAAGATCACAAGCATCCAATATTCATTTTCGGCCATGTCCCCTGCATACAAAGATTTCTCCAGATTCTCTGAATCTCATAAAAATATTCCAAACTGTATATGATAGAATATTCTAAGTCTTTGTAATTTTACATTGAGGAACATTATTCTGAAATTGCTCCAAAATTTGTAGATGCAGTTTCTTGCAGATTGATGAAACTCTGCCCATCTTTACTTCTGAGAGATTCTACCTTTCTGAGGTGCTTTTTTTAAACCCAATCACATTACTGGCCTGTTGCCAATTAACATCATTAGTGGCAACATGTTCCCCCAGTTATTTCTTTTAGCACCAATTATTTTTCCAGCCTTTGACGTCGTCTCAACTTTTTTGAGATGTGTTGCTGAAACCAAATTCAAGATGACTCACTTTCAACATTTGACATATTTTCTGTGTTGTTTTGTGAATAAAATACTGGTTTGCAAGGTTTGCAAAAAATGCACTGCACTTTTATTTATATTTTTGGAATTAGGGTTGTATGTCAGTTACTACTGCCCATACTGAGCACAGAACAATATGGCTTCATATTTGAGTTAACGGGAGAATCGCTGCAGTCTCCCCTGATCAAAGTGTATATTTGTCACCCAGCTGTAGTGTTGGGTTGTGGTGTAACAAATGCAAATATGTGTTTTCATTTCTCCTTGAATTCTCTGTGATCTTAATCAAATTTCATTGCAAACATCAATTACTGTATCTGTCAAGCTCTGGGCACTGAACTGCCTTTTAAATACTTTTGTGGTACTGAAATATGTTCAGAACACAGAGTGTTAAAAACTCTGAAGCACCAAATGCTAATATTGTCTGATCAAATTTACAATCTTGTTCCACTGATCGCTGCTTGTTCACAATTTAAATTGCATGCATAAAATGCAAATCTATATCCATAATGCAATAAGTGACGAATGGTCCAGTCAAGATTGATTTGCATTTTGGTGCAGCTGGGGACAGCCAATATAAACATATCAGAAGCAGTGAAGTTGACTCAGAAGATGGTCTGATTTGTTTTCTAACAATTTAATATCAAATTCTGAATGAAATGTTAAAAATAGCCTTGCAGAAGTTTGCTTGGTTTGTCATGCATTTGTCCTTCTGTAATGATGAGGCATCAAGAGGAAAAACAGCACGCCTGCTGTCTCACTTACCAGTCTGAACACTGTGAAAAAAATCTATCTTCGTTATGTTAGTTGGCAAAGGCAAGCTTAGAGATAAAATAAATGGCCCATATAGCACTACAGCCTGCCCTATGCTTCAGAGATCATGCAAAAAAGCACTTAAGATTAATAATTATGCATTAGCTGCAACAGCGGCTTGTCAGGTCGCTGAGGTATATTTATGTTTTCCAGGGCGGAGGAATTCTCCAGGGGCACTAGAGGCTAATTTTAATTTCAGGTGTAAATGATATACAGATTGTTCACATCCAGATACCGTCTGCTTATGAGACATGTTAATGTATGATGAGAGAGGCAGTGAGGGAAAACAAGCAGAAGGAAAAACAAAAAGAGAGAGACGAGGAGATAGGAAGAACCGTAAAGACAAGCCTCAGTGGATAAAGTTCTGTATGGATCATATCACAGTAAAGATTAACCTAATTTAAATCAATATTTCCAACACCAGGTGTGTATGTGAGAAGGGGATTTTAGTAGACACTCAGTCTACTTTTCCATTTGAAAAATACCATTCAGTACTAAACCTGCGCTACAAAACCACCACAGATACATTATTAAACACTAACCTCTTGGATATCCACCAAAGGATGGAGCATCATGGGCACATTATGTAATTCACACAGACCACTTATGTCAGTGATAATGTCTGGGCAACACTGTGCATTAGGAAGTATTGAGAATTAATTACTGTACAGCCTGTTGGTGTAGGAATTGAAAAGCAGAAGAACAAGCTACAATCAATACCAAGTTTTCAATGTTACCTCAACAACCAAAGGCATTTTGTTTTTTCTCTTTATCCAATGCCACCAGTCCCTGTTAATAAAGCACCCCACAGTCAAGTGAAAACCTAAATACACCTTTAATGCTTCCGTGGGAATTAAGAGGGTAAGTAGCAGCAAATGATCATTTTGACAGTTTGCTTTTGGGGCACTCAGGTGTGTGTTACCACAATGCCATAATCTTCCCAGGAGTGAACATCCAAGCAAATTCATCATAAGGTCAGACCGTGCAATTATATAAATCCCAATATGTCAGATTCTACAGCCCTCAGTCAGCATGTAAAATTTTAAAATGTATTATAATAAACTAGTATGGACTGTTTATAAGGATTGCCAGAAGAAAGCCTCGTCTCCCTAAACAAAAACGAAACATGGCAATATATAATTTAGTTTGACTTTTGGAACAATGCCCTTTAGGCAGATGAGACCAAAGAGAAGATGTCTAGCCATAATGCTCAGCGCTGCATTTGGCGAAAACCAAACTCAGTGTATCAGCAAAAATACTTCATATCAGCTGTCAAGCATGGTGTTTTTTTACAGCTGATGATTTGGGTTTATTTTGCAACCACAAGATCTAGGCACCTTGCAGTCACTGAGCTGCCAGTGAAGTCCTTGGTAAACTATAACGTATCAAATGTAAGGGTATCTGTCCACCAGCTAAAGCTTGGCCCAAATTAGGTCATGCAACAGGACAATGAGCCCAAAGACGCCAGCAAATCCACAACAAAATGCCTGAAGAAGAAAATGATCCAGGTGTTGCAATGGCCCTGTCAAAGTCCAGACCTCAACCTGGCTGAAATGCAATACATGAATAAATTCCTACAAATTGTTTTAAAGGAGAGTTGGCTAAATTTCCTCAGAACAATGTGAGATATTGATGAAGTCAGACAGAAAGCAATTATTTCAAATTACTGCTGCTAAAAGGTGATTCTACAAGCGACTGAATCACAGGAAATCATGCAGTCCTGAAAAAAGCAAGCTCTGTCTTTTTTATGTGAAAGTTTATCCAGAGCAAACTGAGGAGCATTAATGTGTTGTTGTTTGATACAATGACAGACTGCCTCATTTGGTGGCAGAATTTTTTTTAATGAAATGCACACATTCACCAGGGTTTCTTCTAAAACACCTTGGCTGAAAGGTGGTAAATACAACAACAGTAAGCTACTTTTTCAAGGACATAACGTAGATATTTTTGTTGATAATACAAAATTTAGACAAATGATACTGACCGTGGGACAGGAGAGCACAATACCCGCATGGCAACATTTCAGTGAAGAAAGAAAAAGAAATGTCCTTGGAGGCCATCCAAAAACTTTCTATTGCTTCCCATTTTATATTTACTATTGTTAGAACGGAAGTGACCATTTTAGTAAGCAAAGAAGAGTGGGGGTACTTTTCATAACTGACAGAGGATGTTTTCTACCTCCGTGATGAGGTAGTTTGAAGTGCCAACTGATGCGTCTGAAAAACAACAGATGCCTGAAACACATTCTGTCACCTGTAGCAAGTATAAGCTTTTAAACTACCTTTAAATCAACAGAAATGACAAGAACACAAAGATGTGAAGTTTAAAATGAATGGCAGTCAGCAACAGGGGGACACAGTGCTGTCAGAATAATGTCAGTCAATTTTACTTTGACTTTTCATTTCATATCCGGCGACATTTTTACCAGTGTCACCGGATATGAAAACATTTCAATGTATCTGCTTTGAAAGCCACTGACAACCAACTTCAAACTTCATTTCAAGCCTGGATCCACATTTTCCAAACACTTTCTTAAAATGTCCTTCAACTCTATAGTCTTATGTCCTCAAACAAAACTAACAAATAAAAAAGTAACACAAACGAAAATACGCACATGCAGACATCTAAAGCCCATACAGTACTTTGCTGTTCCAAATTTCGAATCACTTTCATTACATTACATCATGTTCACTCTGGCCCTTTTGCTTCGGTCTGCTCTCCTCCTCTGTATTTTTTTTCTTTCTCCCTTTGATGGACTTTATTTTGACAAAGGTCATTGAAGCTGACAACAGTAAAAAAAGATGAGAGCGAGGAATGAATATGTATAAACTGGGTACAGTGAAAGGCATACAAAGACGAGGGTTAGCTAGAAGGAAGAAACATGATTCTGTGACGAACAGAAACTAATTCTTCACTATCAGGCATGTTAGACCACAGCTAAGGTCACTTCAGAGGATGTGTATTCTGCTTTTTCTATCATTTTCTCAAGACAGTGTTCATTCTCAGTTTTAATATTTAATGGAATGTCTTCATTTGTGACCTTTTAGAAACAGTTTACTGGCAATACATCACTTTACAGTTTACTTTTTCAACTCTATTCCAAGCTGTGTTAAGTTTGCTAACAAAGACCCAAGAGGATTATAACATTAAGTGTAGTATATGCTACAGGAACTGAATGCTTTCCGAATGAAAAAGGTGAAAACCTAGAAATAGTGTCTGCAGTGAGCTGTGTGGATGATGAGTTTTTGAGTGAAAAGTATAACCGAAGCCATGCAGAAGTCAGCAAAGCACTTAAACTGGCTGCAAAAAGAGCAAAATAATGCAGAGCTGTAATAGTTGAAGGTTGAGGTTACACTACAAAACTCCAAAGTGTCTGGGATGCTGTGTGGGTGGCTGTGAGCAGAACCCCAGGATACCACTGTAAATGAATAGCATGTCCTCAGTCAACCCTAAATAAGGATTTTACTGTATGTAAAGGGCCAATATCACACAGAACAATGTCTTAGCTTTCCTCAGAATTTTCAAAGCACTAAATTATATATATATATACACACATATAATTACTGCTGATATCTTCTTCTTCTTCTTTCGGCTGCTCCCGTTAGGGGTCGCCACAGCGGATCATCTGCCTCCATCTCACTCAATCCCTTGCATCCTCTTTCCTCACATCAACCCTCTGCATGTCCTCCTTCACTACATCCATCAATCTTCTCTGTGGTCTTCCTCTTCTCCTCCTGCCTGGCAGCTCCATCTTCAACATCCTTTGTCCAATATCTACTATCCCTCCTCTGAACATGTCCAAACCATCTGGGCCTTGCCTCTCTGTTTGTCTGAAGTTTGTCTCCAAACTTCTTAACATGAGCTGTCTCTCTTCCACCTCCTCCCTACTCTCACTACAGATCACAATGTCGTCTGCAAACATGATAGTCCACGGAGACTCCTGCCTGACCTCTTCTGTCAGTCTGTCCATCACCATTGCAAACAAGAAGGGGCTCAGAGCTGATCCCTG
>VUQH01080147.1:0-12277 GCA_015106775.1 Etroplus canarensis | reverse complement strand
ATCTCTATATATATATATATATATATATATATATATATACATACACACACACATACATATATATGCCATAAGCTGTAGCTCCAGAGCACTTCCTGTTCTGTGCAGCACTGTACTGTTCCCTGGCAGGTCTGCTCAGAGTGATGTACTGTTCAGTTGTGATATACTGCAGTGGGCTCAGTCACGGCTCGTGCTTGCTCAGGGATAAATATAGTCAGATGCTGTTTTTGTTTTGGGAAATTGCTGTTGTTTTGCCTGCCTCTGTTTACTGGGGATTCATGCATTTTTCAATTCTTCATCTTATTTTTTGTGCTTTACTTTATACCCTGATGTGCGAATTAAGAGACGGGTAAGCATCCAAAAAGTAGATGATTATTTAGGAGGTGTAGATTAGTTAATGTCTTATAGTGGTTAGACAAATGTGTTCTGTGGGTCTAGATGTGTCTCTGGATGTAACTGTGCAGAAAAAGAAGAGGTTCTCTGGTTACAACTTCCACTGTGTCAGTGAAATGACATATTACCATTCTCCATATCTGCCTCTGCATACTTATCAAGTCAGAATATTTCTGCATTTTTATTATACTGGCAAAAGAAGAACTGTACATAGGTGAATCTACTAATATTATTTGCAATGTTTTTTGAGATAATCAGATTTTTTTAAAATTAAAGAATCGTGAATTGATATAATGGGAAAAAATTAAACATCAGCTATAATTAAGTTTTATTGTATGTTTTTACAGAGTAATCTATGTCATCTATTAAGCTCTCTGTCCTCATGCAGCAAATGTCTGACCTGGACTCCAAGATTCAGGAGAAAGCCAGACGGGTGGACATGGACATCTGCAGACGGATTGACATCACGGCCAAACTGTGCGATGTGGCTCAGCAACGCAACTCAGAGGACATGTCGAAGATGTTCAACGTCAGCCCTGCTAGGTCGCTCCCAGAGAAGGCAGGTTTCCATCCGTGGTGGATTCATGAGCTGTTTGACAGTTTGTAAGATGTGCTAATAGTAAATGCAGCAAGAATAAAAATTCTTCTGTGAAGGAGATAATTCAGCACTAATGAAACCAGAGCTGCCTGCTGCTCGCTCGCTGTGGGGGTGACTTTGTTCTTTTTGTCCCAACCTGATCATGTACTGAGTGACCCCCAACCCCAACCAACCAACCAACCAACCACCCAAAAAAAAAAGGTGCAAGGGTGCATGGCTGTATGTTCATAAATACATGTAAATATAGACATACAAAGCACTCAGAGTAGTGAATCTTACATACAGGTACACACATATAAATGAAATGCTGATCTGACAACTCTTGGCTGCACACAAGGTTATCACATTGCAACGACATTGCTGGCTGAAGCCCAAATATAAATCCTCTGTGAATCAAGCTGGTGGCTTCTTGTGTGTCATGTATTATTATATGGTCCTACCTTTAATGAAATATTTCAATTTACACTTCTTGTAAGCAAGTAAATATTGATCTGTAGATCAGTTTATGAAGCTTGCTGTGCATCTCAAAGTAATATATGTATGCATGCTTGTACAATACATGCACACAGGCACAGGAAAACTGTTGTTTTTACCTTAAATTGGTGTTTTAAAGTTTGCTTATAAGGTTGATTTTGCAAGATTGCAAGATTTTGCAATTAGCTTAAACTATACAGCTTGAATACTTTACATCAGTGCATTCCTCACAAAAACTCTTTCATGGTGCTAATGAGTTCAGGGTCATGCCTAAAGATGAAATAAAACATCAGCCTTTTTTATTCAAAAAGCATCTCATTCAGTATTTACCAAACTACTGAATGTTCTACTAAAATGCCAAAATTTTGAGGATTTATTGGGTTCTCAGTGGATGCAAATCATCGTTGTGTGTTCTGCAGGGTGCCATGGCCTGCTGCAAGAGAAAAGAGCGTAAAGGTGTGTCTGATGAGGAGAATTCAGAGATGGATGCCGAGCCAAGCCTTTCGGAAGAAGAGGTCCCTGGGTCGCTCAACATCACGGATGAAATGAAACGCATGCTTAACCAGCTGTAAGTGACACTTTGCATGAATACAGAGATGCACATACACCAGAATGAAGCTGTTTTGTTTCAAATTGAATGTGCTTTGCACTTAGACCATACCAGCTCAGTAGTTTCCTGTTACTTCATCTCCCTCTGGTGTTCGCAGTGTTCCAACTAACAAAAAACTCAGCAGACATAAATATGTATTTCTTCAATAGCCCATTTATTTTCACTAATACCTAGAATATCATAACAAACATTATAGTTTTTGGCTGTTTCTTTGCTTTTGTTTTCCATCAACTGCTTCCATTTCCTTTTTTTCTACCTTGAAAGTTCTTCTTTTTTCTGTGACCTTCGCTGAATCTGGTGGCTGTTATACTTCTTCTTGCTTTCCTTCTTCTCTCTCTTTCTTGTTTTTTTCCATTCTCTGTCCTTGTCCTACACAGACATAGTTCAGATAACTCCTTTGTTGCCAGGCGCGAGACGTTTGAAATTGATGATGACTGCGACAGTCTGACATGGGAGGAAAACGAGGAAACTCTGTTGCTGTGGGAGGATTTCACAAACTACAACATGCCATGCACCATCGCTGCACCACCCTGCACAACCGCCTGCCCCTGTGATGGCAGCAGTGAAGCTGCAGATCCAGTGAGTGCTGTCTGCATTAAGATGCTTTGACAGTATATGGTTTTTAATACTCTCGCAATTCACAGTGTATGGGTGCTGTGTAAGACATTTACTCATACATGATGAATGAGGCTTCTGTCTGTGCTCTCTAAGGACTCCCAGGATGGAAGTCTTGGCAGCCTCATTGATGAAACAGAGTCACTATTTAAGACCAGAGAGCAGGAGTACCAGGAGACCATCGGCCAGATTGAGGTAGACAGACCTGAATGTTTTTTTGTGTTTAAAAAAAAGATAACCAGAGAGCATTCAGAAAAAATTGAAGTATGTAAAAACATAACACAAAACACTGACTACTACACTGAGTACTTCAGCTGGATGTTTATTGTTTTTAAGGCATGTTGGCCTTTCAGTCCACCACTGTGGTCCAAATCAAGGACAAACTGTGAAATGGGCCCAGAAGTGTAGGCTAAGAGGCTATAAAAGTCAGGAGCCCCATAAATGTTATACGTATGCTAGCAGTTTATTATATCAAAAGAAATGTTAACTGACAACGAGATAAAATAGCAAGAAATTGTTCCCTGAACAATCAAAAAGAGACACAAAATAACCCAACTGGTACTTAAAAAATACCTTTCAAGGGATACAGAATGGATATAAAATGATGCAAAATGACAAAAATGTGACACAAAACCACCAAATATATTCACGTGGCACGTGTGTGAATTTGTTTGCACATCTGAACTTTGGTGCCCATCGTTTTATAATATGATCATTGCCCAGAGTGAAACTACTCAGTAGTTTTCTATATATTTTTCATGTGCAGACTTGTTTTCTCCCCCGACTTTTCCTGTAACACTATCACAGGGCTACATTTTCACATATCCTCTAAAATATTTCAACATATAATGAATGGACCAGAGGATGAATCAAGCCCAGTTCAGCAAGAGTGAAAATGTTTGCACTGAAGCCCATAGTACTATAGCATTGCTTCAGGTTAATGTCATGCCTGATATGTCCAACGGTAAAGTACAAAAGCTTCTTTGACTTTGATTATTCATTTAAAAGAAAAACTTACCAGACTGTTATGAAGTTGTATGTACTTGCACATTAGGACTGATTAAGATAAAAGAAGCTAAATTTGAACTCTGATGGATTGTGAGTCAGATGAGCTACTGCATCACTGACATTCTGGTTTATTCTTCCAGATGGAGCTGGCCACAGCCAAGAGTGACATGAACCGGCATCTTCATGAGTACATGGAGATGTGCAGCATGAAGAGAGGCCTTGATGTGCAAATGGAGACCTGCCGGCGCATGATTAAAGGTGGCAGGAACTCTCCCTCTTTCAGCTCTGTGGCCAGCAGCGACTCAGGGAACACAGACGAGATCCAGGATGAAATTTCGGACAAGGATGCAGAAGCTGAAGTCCCTGTTAGTTGATGACAGCATCACTGGGTTTTGTCCCATCTCCCCTGTCTGCCCCTGCATATCACAGGATTTAAAAGCCTGCTAAAGGTGGATTGGGCCTGTTTGATCTATTAATTAAAGTTCTGCCGGTCATGCTCACTGGTGCAGGCCCAGAACTGGTGCTTTTATACTATTTCTGTTGTTTAGAAAATGGTGGTGGTGGTTGTAGAGGTGTCTTTGCTTTGCAAAGAGAAAAGAGTGCACATAGAAACCAAGCTGTGCTCGCTTCCTCACTGCTGCCTCGTTGGATCCTTGTCCAGAGCTTCAATTAATTTTTGGGGAAAATAAAAGAAATATTTTAAATGGGCTGAAAATGTTTTCTACCCTAATAAGATCCTTTTTTTCTAAAGGAATTGAATACAGTACATATTGTGCTCCTTGTTTAGTGAACAAAAAATACATAATTCACCAGAAGACATCCATTTTCTGCATTTTTATTATTTATTTTTGATTCCAAAAAGTTGTTTCTGCTTTATTTGAATACCTTATTATATTATTTGAGTCCAGGTGGGGTATTTGCAATCCACATTAAACAGTTGGGGGTTTAAGTGTCTTCTGTCAGGGAGACTAAAAGAAGTGGAGACAAATGGTGTTTGGGTTCTGGCTGTTTCTGAGGGAACTTTGCAGGGTTTGCCAAAGCTGAAAGAGGAAAGGAGCACAGCCTATTGATGCATCAGTGCACTACTGAAGTTCTATGCAATTTAGCTGGCCTTAGTTTTGGTCTGGCTTTACCCCTTCTTGTTTTTCTTAAAACCATTAGCCTTTTAAACAAAGCAGGTGTTTTCTATATATCCGTTTCAGAACTCTTGTTTGTGTATGAAATAATCTCAGTAGGAGACGTTTGTTTTATTTTCATGAACATGGAACAGCGCCCCCTAACACTTTATGGTGGCTGAAGAGAGCCATGCATAGCCATGATTCAGATTTACTTTATGTAGGGAACATTGTTGCTGTCTTGTGCAGGTTATTTGTGCACATTAAGGCACATCAATTAAAACTGAAAAATGTCTGATAGTTATATTAAAAGCCACAGAGTTAAATGAATCAATTTAATCAAAGCCAAAACAAGTAAAAACCAAAGGAAACTTTATAAAAAGGTTCACTTTTACCTACATCTTACATACATACATTCATTTTATTGATGTGCTTTCTAGCTAGAAGTTTCATTGGTATGCGTGATTTCAGTATGAGTTGATATACTTTTGATTGCTGACTACTGTCCTGCAGTCAACTCTGTTCCAGATGGATTGCGTATCCTGCTTTGTCTCCTTTGAATCGGGGCTAGGAACATTTGATTTTTGTCATAGAGGGCTGTAGGCATGTGATCGTAAACCCCAGAGGCCTTTTTGTGTTTCTAATTGTCTTTTTCTGACAGATTGAGATGTCTCACGCTCACAAGCTGATCGACGCATGGGGACAGAAGTGATATTTTTATCACCTCTTTGTATCATAATGTATGTACGGTTTGCTGGATCAAAGATCAAGTGCTACTTCTATTTTGAAGTTTTACAGAAGCAGAATGTTAAAATACTAGCCTTTTATTGTTTTAGCATGCTTGTGGGGGTAAATGGGGCAATGGGTAATTTTTTAAAAACAACATATTTTGAATTATGAAGCTGCAATGCAGACTGTGCGCGATGTTTTTAATCAAGACAGTGTCTGTCCTAATAAGTCATTGTATTTGTGGCAGAAAGATGTATTTTTCACTGTTTTTAATCATTCTATGTTAACCAAAAAGGTGTCAGCTGTGTTATGTCGCTATTTTCAGCTTTTATTATATTGCTTCTAAATGTTTTTGGTCATTTATTGGCCACAATAGAACACCCATACTAAAACTAATTAAATATATCAGACAAGAGTGGGGAACAAACTCACTCACAGAGAAAACATCATACTCTTTATCGTTGAGTTAATATAAAACCAGCCTGATAAGCATCAACGAGCCATTATTTTATTGGGACTGTACGTTATAGTGACAGCATCAAGCATTATTTATTGACTGTATGGCAGTGACATGCAGGAACAGCAAGTCTAGCAACAAACTATGCTGTGTTTCTCACCACTTTTACCATCACACTAACCAGCCAACCAAACGTGTACAGTAATATGACAAAGATTTCTATCAAGCTATGAATTCTACTAATTCTGGAAAGTTGCACAGCCTGAGTGTTTGTATCACAGATGTGTCAGTTTGCAGATTTTTCTGTGATTTGGAAAAATGTATGTTTTTCAAAATTGGTCATTCTTGCAAACCATTGCACATTATCGTCACTCTCTCATCACTTGAAGCAGGTTTTAGTTTTATCAGTTGAAAATACTGTAGCAACTCTCTTTGAATGTAGCTTGAGCAAAAAACATGTAGCTGTTATAAACCCAGGGATACATGGTGTGCTGTTGCTTATTGGAGACCTTCTTATATTAAACAGGTTTTTAACCTGACGAACTCACAGTATATGACCTAGATGTATGCAAATTAGGTCCAGGTGGATGAGAATGTTTCATACTAATAAAGGTGTTTTATATGAGTGGTTTTTATCAGTGGGATTATATGGTTGTATTAATGTGTCAACATACAGTTTTACATTTTCCTATGTTTGTTGTTGCCATCATTATTAACCTCAGAAACATGACGGTAAGATAAAAGGAGTAGCCATAAAGTGAGATTTTCTGAGCTGTGTCTTTGTGTTTCAATTGCCTCAAAGGTTGCATACTGTTGATTTCATTTTAAGGGGCTGATTTATTTACTTAAATTTCTTTCATCTCTTGGACTTTTACTTTTTAAATTGTTATTGTTTTTATTTTTTGTTGCCTAAACTATTAATACAGTGTATTCATGTGGGTGTAGGGTTGATTAAGTTTCAAAATTGTGAATGTACTCAATTGATACTGGGGTCAAATGAAATAAAATGGTGTATTGGATAAAAATAAAGACCGGTTTGACTTTTTTAAAAATACATCCTTCAGTAAGATAGATTGATTGGTTGACTGATTGATATTCATATTCCCTATTCCATGGATTACGACGTTTGCAAGACGACATTGTGATCTGTAGTGATACAAGGGAGCAGATGGAAGACAGCTGGGAGAAGTGAAGGTATGCACTGGAGAGGAGAGGAATGAAATTTAGTAGACGCAAGACAGACTACATGTGTGAACGAAAGTGAGGCAAGTGGAATTGTTAAGATGCAAGGAGCAGAGGTAATGAAGGTGGATGAGTTCAAATACCTGGGTTCGACCATCCAAAGCAATAGACAGTGCACAAAAGCGGTGAAGAAGAGAGTGCAGGCAGGGTGGAGTGGGAGGAGATGAGTATTGAGGTGATTTGCGACAGAAGGAAAGCAGCAAGTTTGAAAGAAAAGGTTTACAAGACATCAGTGAGACCTGCTATGGTGTCCGGTTTTGAGATACTGGAAATGACAAAAAGACAGGCGGTGGAGCTGGAGGTGGCAGAGTTGAGGATGCTGTATTTTTCACTGGGAGTGACCAGGATGGACAGGATTAGGAATGAGTATATCAGAGGAACAGCTCAGGTTGAGAAGTTTGGAGATAAAGTCAGAGAGGCAAGGCTGAGATGGTTTGGACATGTTCAGAGGAGAAGTATATTGGACCAAGGATATTGAAAATGGAGCTGCCAGGTAAAAGGAAAAGAAGACAAACACAGAAAAGGTTCAGAAACGGTAGTGAAGGAGGACATGCAGAGTGCTGGTGTGACAGAAGGGGATGTAAGGAACAGGGTGAGATGGGGGAAGATGATTTGCTGTGCGACCCCTAATAGATTTACATTCCCTGATTTGAAGAGTGGGTTCCTTGTTTTTTAAGTATATAATCTATAACGCATCACTTCAAATAAGCCATATATCAATACACAAAATGTTTAAGATTGTTTTTGTCTTGTAACCTGCTGATGTTGATATTTTGATGTCGATGATGATTTTTGACTCATTTCCACAATTAAATTTGTGCAACCAAAAATATTTTTAAGTGCAGTTTTTTCATCATAAGAACTACAGAGTTTTATATCTTGAATGGGTCGGGGCAGAAATTCAGAAAATTAGCTGTTATTTTTGATTTAAAATATTGGTAAGCTGTCTTACAGAATGCATAAAGAATATACGTCTTTTTCTAGTTTAACCTGTAATATGGACTCAAAGAATATTGCTGCCTCAGTCAGGCCAAGATCACCAGCTTTTAGAAAAACTGACATAATTAAATTTCCCTTTCAGGTAAACGGGGAATATTAAACGTTTTCCTCATTTTCTGTCATATACACTATATGGACACAAGTACTTAGCCACCTATACATTATACCTTGAGGAGCTTTAATGGCATCTGATTATTTTTCAAAGGCATTAATATGGAATTTGTACCCCCTTTGCAGCTGTAACAGCTTCCACTCTTCTAGGAAGGCTTTCCACAAGATTTTGGAGCGTGTCTATGGGGATTTTTGTCCATTCATTCAGAAGATGGACCAGAGAGAGACTGGCTCACAATATCTGTTCTATTTCATTGCAAAAGTGTTCAGTGGGGTTGTTATCAGGTCTTTGTGAGGAGCAGTCGAGTTTTTCCACACCAAACTCACCCAGCCATGCCTCTATAGACCTTGCTTTGTGCTCTGGGGACCATTCATGCTAGAACAGAAAAGAGCCTTCCCTAAACTGTTCCCATAAAGTTTGGAGCACAGGATTTTCCAAAATGTCTTGGTAAGCTGAAGCATTAAGATTTCACTTCACTGAAATTAATGGGCCCAGGCTCACTCAAGAAAAACCACCCAACAGCACTATCTTTCTTCTACCAAACTTCACACGTGGGACATTTCAGTCAGGCAGGTAACTTTCTCCTGGCATTTGCCAAACCTAGACTTGTCCATCAGACTGCCAGATAGAGAAGCATGATTCGTCACTCTACAGAACATGTTTCCACTGCTCCAGATTCCAGTTGCGGTGTGCTGTATATCACTCCATCTGACACTTGGCAATGTGCTTAGTGATGCAAAACTTGCATGCAGCTTCTTAACCATGGAAACCCACGCCATGACACTCCACAATTTTTGTGCTAATATAATAAAGCCACAAGAGGTTCAGAACTCTGCTGTTATTGAGTCACCAAAGCGTTAGTGACCTTTATGCACTTGACAAGTCTGTTCTGTAACCTTACATGGTGTGCAACTTTGTGGCCTTATAAGTTTCCATTTTGCAATCATACCACAGTTGATCGTGTAATATTTAGGAGGGAAGAAATATACCAGCTGACTTGTTTCAGTGGTGGCATCCTATTACAGTGCCACCCTCAAATTCATCGAGCGTTTATTGAGACCCATTCTTTCACAAATGTTTGTAAAGGCAGAATTCATGGATATGTGCTAGATTTGTGACAATGGGACTGAAAGCAACACCTGAAATCAATGACGAAGAGGTGCAGCCCAATACTTTTGTCCATTTTTTCTACTCTTAGATCCTCACGAGCAGAAAAATCCTGTCCTTAATTTGGTCATCTTGGCACACAGTTCTGGTTTTGTCACTGAAGCTCCATCCACCTGCTGTTCAAACCTTGCATGTATGAAGGACAGCCAATCAGGTAAAAGAAATAAAGTATAAAGCTTGAAACAAGCACAATAAGCCTTCCTTCAAAGCAGTTACAGTCTGAATTCAAATTTATTTAAAGTTTATATATCATGCTAATCAAAAATTATTTTCAGGTACTCACAAAACACATCATTACACATACCTAAATCTTATTGTACCAGATGTACATTTTTGCAGTTTTTTTTATCCTGGTTAAACAGGGCAATTCTTGCTCATTTTCACTATATGTGAATTTTAATCAAATCTGCAATCTCCATAAAACACAAGTTAACTGATTTTCTAATTTAACTGTACTTTCTTCTTTGATGAATAGCGTTAAAATGTTGATTATACAGTTTAATGGAAACAAACATATTAAAGACACATAAGATGATACATTTTCATTCAAAAATTCATTAAAACATTGCATCCCCAAACAAAAATAAAAATCGAGACACATCTAATGAATTTGCAGATTTAGTCGAGTAAGAGCAGTATTGAAGGAAGGAGAAAACAAAGAAACGAAAAGGGGGAGTTCAAACTCTAATGAATATCAGCTCACCAGCCCGCTTTTTGCACACTAGTGTTAACAGATATTATTTCTGATATTCAGATTCTACTTTCATTTGCAGATTCTTTTATTTTCATCCCTCCACCTCGAGAAACACAATTCTTTTGGCCACACTCTCCTCACCATATTTCTCTTGCAGCTGCTGGAGGACAACGGGATCAGCTGAGAGCAAAAGTTTGTCATCACAGAGATTCCAAAACGGTCCAGAAACTGAGGAGGGATTCAAAAGCAGGTCTAGCGCAGCAGAGAAGTCTCCGCTGGTTTTCAATAAAGCTTTGGTCACACTAACTAAGCCCTACAGAAAAAAAACAGTAAAGGTTAGAAATGATTTAATACAGACAAACAGGAGTAGAGATATAGAAGAAATTAACAAAGCTGTAATCTGTACAACTACTCCTTTATGTCTAAACAGCTTATTCACAGCCATGTGAAAGATGAAAGAATATAACCCAGAGAAACCCCCAAAAATAATACAAGTATGATTTTAGGTTAAAATAAAGTGCAGTCTAACACTCACCTGTTTAGTCTGGTTCATTAGATCTCTGATTCGCTGCTTGTCCTCCTCTAACAGGCCCTGAGTCAGAGAAAGAGCATCATCTTTGTTCGCTGTTGGCTGTGGGTTTGATGAAGCTGCTGGAAGGTCACCAACAACAGACTGAGAGTCATCATCTTCATGAGATTCACTGTCGAATATGAACAAGTGGGCCTTGGAGGTTGCAGCCTCAGAAACCACACGCTCAGCAGCTGCAGACTGGTGGCTCGTCTCTGCTACGCAGTTGCTACTCGAGGCCTGACCCTCTTGCACATTCTGGCTGGCTCCAGGTTCGGTGCTGGACTGTGTGACGACTGGATCTGCAGCTGTGTCTGAAGGTGAGGGCAGAGGGGAGGTCGATGTGGCTGCTGTTTGCGCAGGGTTCTGGAGAGCTGGACCTTCATTTTCATCAGACTGAGACAGAAACATAACCAGAGTTAAAGAATAGCTTTTTTGTGAAATGAATGTGATTTTTTTTGGCATGGCCCTTTGCAACTTAAGGAAATAGAGAAGCTGCAGGTGAGCCAGACACACTACTAAAAATAATGATAAGCTACCAATACAACTGCCCATATCCATGTGACCAACCTGTACATCATTGCTATGGTTACATTAAAAATCACAAATTAAAACACTATGAAAACTTCATTCAAATTCATCCTAAATTCAGCCATGGCTCTTACACTGCTTTTGTGTTCAGTCATATAAATGGATTTTACTTGTGAAATTATTTGAAACAATAATGTTATATTTGACTTACAGCATATAAATAAAACATTTAGCTGTCAGAGGAATGACAATCATGTTTAAAAGTCACTGGATGATGAGAGACTGTCAGATAGTTCACCTATCTGTAATGAAGACATAAACAACACAGGGACCTGGTGGTTTTTGTCTCCAATCAGTTGTTGCGCATGAGAACATTGAAAACAAACAGCTAAGCTCTTTTTTTTTGCAACACCTTCTAGAAAAAACAAAAACAGATTAAAAAATAACAGCAACAAAGTCAAAAATTATATAATGTCACAAATGAAGTAAAACAATCCTAATGTCCTCCCCACGTATGCTGACTGGTGGTTTAGGAATTTTTCAGAATGTCTGCACACCTCCTTGCTGTCACCTATATATATGTTAAAAAAATAAATCCTCACTCGCCCTGTGAGCGGTCTTTTTGCCCTTTAAGCTTTGGTCCTCTACCAGAGGCCTGGGAGCTTGAGGGTTCTGCGCAGTATCTTAGCTGTTCCCAAGACTGCGCTCTTCTGGACAGAGATCTCGGATGTCGTTCCTGGAATCTGCTGGAGCCACTCTCCCAGTTTGGGGGTCACTGCCCCAAGTGTTCCGATTACCACGGGGACCACTGTTGCCTTCACCTTCCACATCTTTTCTAGTTCTTCTCTTAGCCTATGGTATTTCTCAAGCTTCTCAAGTTCCTTCTTCCTGATGCTGCCATCACTTGGGATTGCTACATCTGTCACTACGGCCTTCTTCCTCTGCTTGTCTACTATTACTATGTCTGG
>VUQH01080145.1:0-31957 GCA_015106775.1 Etroplus canarensis | reverse complement strand
CTGTTTTATTTTGAAACCTGTTTTGTCTTGTGCCTTGTATTGAGTTTTACTTCCTGCCCTTGATTGTTGCCACCTGTGTTCCTCTCCCTCCTGTCCCTCGTTTGCTCGTCAGTCTTTGTGTATTTATACTCTGTGTGTCTTTAGTCCTGTGTCATGTCCTTGTCATTGTTATGTGGATTCTGTGTGTGGAAGAGGGTTTTGCTCCAGTTTTTCTTCCTGTGTGGATTTTCATTTGTGGACTTTGTAACCCCCTTTGGTGAGTGGCAAATAAAGCCTTTTTGAGTTCTTCAGTCTGTCTCTGAGTCTGCATCTTGGGTTCTGCCTCCACTCTTCCACACCAAACCATGACAAAACCCAAAATTCAGTGTCTCAAAAAATTAGAATATTGTGAAAAAGTTCAATATTGGAAAGTCATGGTGTCACACCCTAATCAG
Organism: Etroplus canarensis; assembly: GCA_015106775.1. NCBI lineage: Eukaryota > Metazoa > Chordata > Actinopteri > Cichliformes > Cichlidae > Etroplus > Etroplus canarensis. The sequence goes on along the minus strand of VUQH01080145.1, from coordinate 31,523 downwards.
CTAATTACCTTAAAACACCTGCAAAGGTTTCCTGAGCCTTTAAATGGTCTCTGTCTTTGGTCAGCAGGCTACAAAATCATGGGAAAGACTGCTGAGTTGACAGATGTCCAGAAGATGGTCACTGACACCCTCCATAAGGAATGTAAGTCACAAAAGGTCATTGCTAAAGAAGTTGGTTGTTCAGAGTGCTGTATCCAAGCATATTCATAGAAAGTTGAGTGGAAGGATAAAGTGTGGTAGGAAAAGGTGCACCAGCAAAAGGGCTAACCACAACCTTGAGAAGATTGTCAGGAAAAATCCCTTCAAGAATTTGGGGGAGCTTCACAAGGAGTGGACTGAGGCTGGAGTCAGCGCATCAAGAGCCACTACGCACAGACGAATTCTAGACGGGGGCTGCAAATGTCACATTCCTCGTGTAACATCAGAAGCGTCTTACCTGGGCTGTGGAGAAAAAGAACTCGACTGTTGCTCAGTGGCCCAAAGTTCTCTTTTCAGATGAAAGTAAATTTTGCATTCCATTTGGAAATCAAGGTCCCAGAGTCTGGAGGAAGAGTGGAGAGGCACAGAACCTACATTATTTGAAATCCAGTGAGAAGTTTCCAGTCAGTGATAATTTGGGATGGTTTGCCATGTCATCTGCTGGTGTTGGTCCACTGTGTTTTCTCAAGTCCAGTCAACGCAGCCATCTACCAGGAAATTTTAGAGCACTTCATGCTTCCTTCTGTTGACAAGCTTTATGGGATACAACTCCAAAGGTGGGTGAGAATGACCAAGCTAAGATCCTATAAGACTTCAAGATACAAATGGATTAACTGGTGATGGCTAACTAACCAGACACAGTATTGGTTGACAAGCAGAGGAAGAAGTCTGTAGTGATAAATGTATCAATCCCAAGTAATGGCAACATCAGGAAGAAGGAACACAAGAAGCTTGAGAAATACAAAGAGAGGAGGACTAAAAAAGATGTGGAAACTGAAGGCAACAGTGGTCCCTGTGGACTATCTTCTGGACCCCCAAGCCTGGAGAGTGGCTCCATCAGATTCCAGGACCAATGCATGCACGCACCCCCCCCTCTGGTCCTATAGTTTAATTTTCCTCTGAAGTTGTAACACCCCTCTCTGTTAAGAAACCTGTTTTGAATATTTTCTGGTAACATGCTATTCCTGGCTTTATAAAGAGTAGTGCATTTTTGTATTAAATAAAATTCAAAAAAGAAAAGCAGTGTAGTCTTTTAATCCAGAATGATGAGCAAGTCTGATTGCTCTTTTCTGAAATTTACATAATGGTTGAAGTGATGTTTCATAACTGTTGCCCCAAACTTCTATACAGTAATCTAGATATAGTAATGTAAGTGAACAGAAAAGGATGTTTAGTGACTTGCAATTCAAAATTTGTTTGGCTTTACTCAGTACTGAAATACTGCTTGACAGTTTAGTTTGTATATGTTTAATATGAGGTTTCCAGGAGATTTTGTCATCAATAGTTCATTCATCTTCTTCTGCTTATCCAATTCAGGATCACAGGGGGTGCTGGAGCCCATCCCACCTGACATAGAGGGAAAGGCAGAGTACACCCTGGGCAGGTCGCCAGTCTGTCACAGAGCCAACACATTCACACCTATGGTCAATATAGAACTGCCAGTTGACCTAGGCCCTTTGCATGTCTTCGGACTGTGGGAAGAAGCCAGAGCACATGGAGAGCACCCGCACAGGCACGGGGAGAACATGTAAACTCCACATAGAAGGGCCTAAGCTGGCCAGCTGTTGGATTTGAACCCAGACCCTCTTGCCATGAGGCAACAATGCTAATCACCGTTTGTCATCAATAGTCACATCAAGAAATTTTCTATTAAAATCTTGCACTAATTCAGTATTCATCATTATTTTTGCTGTTAGGTCTTTTCTATAATTCCCAAAAAACATATCTTTAGTTTTATTCAAATTTAATGATAACTTATTTAATTTCAATTCAATTAAATTTTATTTATATAGCGCCAATTCACAACAAAAGTCGCCTCAAGGTGCTTTACACCTTAAGGTAAAGATCCTACAGTGTAAACCAGAGAGAACCCCATAAATCAGACCATGTTTTAAAATAAGCTATTTCATCTGTAATGGTATTCAAAAACTGCTGTAAATTCTCACTAGCACAACAAAAGTTCCTTACCTTTCTACGCACCTGTTGCTCTTTGGCTGAGTGGATCTTGACATGTTTACGTAGAGAGCTGGGATCTGTGTAGCGCTTGGTACAGCCAGAGATCTGACATGCATAAGGTTTCTGGTAGGAGAGGAAAAAAATATCTATTCAGGTATAAGAGTGAAATGTATAAAAATTTACTTTTCTAATAACAGAGACATGGGATAAAAAGAAACAGCCAAAGAAGGTGCCATAAAAACTGTGAAATTAAAGAGAAAAATTAACATGCAGTAAGTATGAAACTTCTTAAAGTAAAGGCAAAGATAAAGTCCTACCTTTCAGCTGAGAAAGACATAATTTGAAGTGAAAGGAAGAGCAGATAAAGGATGAAAGGAAAAAACAGTCAGTTGAAAAATAATTTAACATCCAGATATCTCTTTTGTTATTTCTTGTTGAGGATTCAAAGCAGATTAGACTATCGTTTTTCACTTGCAATTGCATTTACCCCTTTTTCCCTTCTCTCTCTCACTCAGCAATGAAACCCATCTCTCTCAGTACGCCATTGTTAGTGCATGATTAATAATGTATATATACTTAAAGACAAATGCTATAATATATCAGAGTAAGGGGTACAATAGTGTGAAAAAAGTACACCCGCATTCAGTTCTAAAGTTTTATATATCGAGACATCAAAAAAATCTGACCCTTAGCATGCCTTAAAATTCGGCAAATAAAACCTCAGATGAGAAAAAAAATTCATGACAGATTACTGTTATTTATTTAACAAAAATTTAGCCTATGCGTGAAAAATTAAGTCCACCTTTACTGTTTCTATAGGAATTAAGAGGTTAAGTAGCAGTCAAGTGCTGCTAAACAAATGCATCAGCTAATTAGACCACCTCTGTAAAAGCAGAGACTTTGGCAGTTTGCTGGTCTGGACCATTCAGGTGTGTGCTAATATAATGCCAAGGAGGAAAGACATCAGCAATGATCTTAGAGAAGCAATTGTTGCTGCCCATCAATCTGGGAAGGGTTGTATAATTTGAAGACCACCACTCTAGACTGAGAAAGAATATTCAAAAGAAGAAATTACCTTTGGCTGCTCCCTTGTATTCTCCCCATGGGTTGCCACAGTGGCTTAATCCACATTGATGATTTGGCAGTGGTTTTGAGCCAGATGCCTTTCCTAACACAACCATACATGGTTAGGGGGGCTTGTGGCCCCACCTGGAATTGAACCAGTGAACTTTTGCTTGTAAAGCAAATGTGTGAACCACTACACTAGGGAGGCACTCCCCAGTCTAAGACTTTAATCCAACTGAAATGCTGTGGCAGGACCTTAAGAGAGTTGTGCATAAGCAAATGCCAGCTAACCTAAAGGAACTGAAGCAACATTGTAAGGAAGAAAAATCCTCCACAAAGATGTGAGAGACTGATAATATCATACAAAAAATACTTCAAGTTAGGAAAGGTTATTCTAAAAGCTATAGAATTATGGGGTGTACTTTTTTCCACACATGGCTTCTCCATTGTGGCTTAATTTTTTTGTTAAATTAATAATCACACAGTGTAATATGCCATATGCTCTTGTTCATGGATAGAGGACTGTCCATTACAGCATGCTTGGTTGTGGTACATGATTCAAAATAACTTTGGGGGAAAATTTCTTAATTTAATATTGTTGACCAGTAAATATATACTTCTGCCCGATATCTAACAGTACTCTTAACCATTAAGCCTGAATGTCATGGGCATGCAGACAACAATGGACTGTAATGGGTTCCTTCATCACCTTTATTTTACATTTTTCACATTAAAATGTAGCATGGTTATTGAGGGACTTTTCTGAATCACAGATTCCACTATTACAGTGAAGGGGATATATATCTTTATTTGCTCTGCACCATAACGTTCTCTCTAAACAACTTATTGTTATTCCAAGACGCATACAGTGCCACTCATCTCTGCCATGTTTGTTTTGCTAAGAAACCTACAGAGCCCAGAGTAAAAAGAAAAGAAGAAGAAATGCAACTTCTGTGAAGGATAAATATAATTAAGCTTTAAAATTATTTCCCCCTTAAGTGTTTCTGGCAGTGCAGGCAACTGGGCAGGCACAGAGAAAGTCATAGTGGGGTGTTAATGTGAAGCCATAAGTATCGCGTCCCAGATTATCTGTATCATTTGGCCTACTGTGGAAAGAGAGTGTTATGGAAGAAAATCCCTAACTGACAAAATAACATGTCTGGATTTACTTGTGAAAGATATACTCTTACGTGTAAAAAGTATTGGTGGCCTGCCAATTCAGGAAAAACATGGGAAAATAATGTGGTTACAAAAAATATTATAAAAAGATATTGTTAAAATAATTTTTAAGTTATTTTTTAAGAAAAAGAAAGTAGTGAGTGAAAGAGAAGTTAAGGATGAGGTGGTGCCACCACAGCTCTCTTTTAACATTTTAATTTGTCATATCCTTAAGTATTGACTCATGCAGCCTGAATCCATCTTTCTGACCCTAAGTAATAGAAAAAAAATTTGGGAAAAAAAGTGTTGTTTCCATGATGCCAAATAAAGAGACTCTATATAACATACAGTGGCTGTGTCTCAACTTAAGCAAACTTGTTTACCATTTTAAAGCCTGCAAAAAATGGTTTCTTCTGGAAAAAAGATTATTTAGGTTTTGTTCTGTCTGAGAGACACATAAAATGTAGGCCACCTATGAATCCCTCCTTTCCTACCTTTTTTCACTTTGTTTGAAATAAGTGTTGCCTGTTATTTCAGACTGAAATCTTCAAAGAAAACTGCAGTTTTAGTTTGTTGGCAGTCTTGACCTGATCCTAAGGCAGTGTAGAAAAAGCTTGTAATTCTGAATTTAGATTATTATAAATACTGTTATAAATAGATGTAGTTCATTTAAATACATATTTGAAAGACTCTTTCAAGGAACTACTCAATAACACACACACACACACGGCTGGTTCGGTCAAATCAGGTAAGTGCAGACTTTTCATTTATTTTGAGGTATCTAGTAGCATTTTAAACATACACAGTAGACAGATATCAGAATGTATTTAGTTTGGAGCCATGATACAAAATAGGGATTTAGTTTTCAGGGGAAAAAAGTAAAATAGTAGAGGAAATCCCAATGTACTTCAGAATATAATTTGAGCCACTTTTTTACTCCCTTGCTGTGTTGGCGTAAGGATGGTGATAAAGTGGGTGGTAAATTGGTGGGGTTACTGAGACATGACGAGTGGCAGCAATGGCTGACTCAACCTTTCCTTCCCATTCCATGGGTCAGAGAAACAGGCAAAGCTCTGTCTGAGCTTGCAGGTCCAATCCAAGTCCATTATGGCACAAGCTGCGACTTGGCCAAATGACACTGATCGTTTAATGATCTGTGGCATGTCACTGCAAGAGAAAAGTGGGTGAGAATGCCACACGGCTCACTGACTGACAGCAAATTAAAGTTTAACACTGTCAAGATGTGGAAATAGGCATTGAAGCTTAGAGAGTTTTGAATGTTGTAAAATCAGGGGAGGGATATGGTATGAGCATACACAAGATGCACACTCACACATATGTGGGTGTTCAAAAAGTTTTTTTGATTTTTTTAAAAGCCAAAGTCTGTGTTTGGCCCTTTGTGATCATGGTAAAATGTGGTCCGGAAGATGTCTACTGTAGCAAGAACTAGAAAAAAGATAGTTTCAACTACTTTGGCAGGTGTTTATATGTTATTTCGTCAATACAACAGAAATGCAAATGAGCAACACATGTTCATGAAACTGTACAGCTGTGTAGCTGATATCAAAACAAAGGTAGAGTTCAAAGATTGGTGGTTCAACCCATGGATACTAAATAGAGCGTGCCAGAAGTTGGGGGGCAGATGGGTCCATGTCTCTACCCCACTTCATACCCTGGTCAAACAGTGTTTTACTTTTTTTTAAAAATGTATTTCTAACTCCTCATCCTAAGTATCCTAATCCAAGAAGTCAATGGCATTGTGTCTGATGTGATGCAATTGCAGTATGGTATCTAGATTCTGCAATCTAATCCCTGAATGGATTTGAAAGAAAGTAAATGAAAATGACATATGTAAACATCTACAGTTTAGTTCTGGCACTTTACAGATTAGATATCATTCCATTCTAGAGAAACACTGGCAGGTGAGAGAGCAAATACTTCAATTCTGACCGTGTCAAGGTGAGTGCGCTGATGTTTGGCTCGATCGCTGGAGTTGCTGAAAGCTTTCTGGCAGCCAGGGTGCTGGCACAGGTACGGCTTCTCTCCTGTGTGGCTCCTCAGGTGGATCTTCAGATTCTCCAGCCGAGAAAAGGCTTTATTACAGCCCTCGAACTGTGGAGGAGCGAAGACACAGATTAGTGCATGACAGCACAAAGACAAGCGTGCTCTGGCAGGTATACAAGGGACCACACAGGAAAATAAACAAAAGGCCCACAGAATAAAAGAAATCACTCAGTATAAGGCTGGCAAATTTTAGTACCATGTGGGTTGCGTATATGTTTATGTATATGACTCAAATGTAAGTTGTCCCAGTCTCTCCTTCAGTCCCATAATGATTCACACAGATGGACCTCACTGTAAACTACATATTCACTAGCTATGGAAAACAAATTAAACACTTAAGAAGGACGTTTTATGCTTTTTATTATTTTCTGTTACAGCTGCCACAGTGGTGGATGCTCATGTTAAACATGGCCAAGGTTTCAAATAACAAGGTTAGCATATGTACAAGTAATACAGTACAACAGAAGAAAGCAGGCTTAAAGGCAAGGAAACTAGACCTAGAATAGCTCTAGAGAATAAAATATAGAATTGGAAGTAAGAATCACTTCCTTTAAAAGCATGGGCCATATTCGAAGACCGTAGCTGAAAAGCGCATCTACTTGAAAAACAATTGCATGAATGATAGTGCTCCTGTTCAAGGATACCATCTAAATTGCAGGGGAAACTAGAGTGTGCCGTGCAGCAGCAGTTAATGGGCTGTAATGCATAGCGTGAGATAAGTGTTCTGCTGTGTATAGTTCATTAGACTGACAAGTGACAGTGACTGTAAACAAGTTCATAGCCGACCCAGCTTGGCCTATTTGATCCCCACCACTCAGCCAATGAACACCACAGATTTGTTAACATGTGAATGATTCATTAGGCTTCTCACATAACTGCTTCTGCCTTTAAGCAGAAAATACAGCTGACTGGACAGTGCAGTCCCCATCAACACCCCCTGCAGGGACTGCTGTGTAAAGAATCACAAAGTCTATTGGCGTACAGCAGAATAGGAAGCATAATTCACTGTTTCTTCGACCTATTTATTCTGCAGGTATCACATACAGACTTAACTATCACTGGGTGCAACAGGAGAAGGAGATGAGCTTGTGTCAGGGCTCTTCTTCTGTACAGTCATTTGTCTGTCACCCAATGACGACTTCATTCATTCATACAATGTCAAGAACATAAAGCTTGAAACACTTGCAGAGTCAGGAAAGCATTCAGTCTGGTCACAGTATTACTATAAAACTCACCAGAAATTTTAAAGGAAACAGTTTCTCCACTCAAAACCAGATTTGAAATAGAGTTAGGCTGATCTTTGCAAAAAATAAAACTTAATCTATAAGCTATAGTGGGGGTGCTATGGTCTCTCTATACTGTCCACTGTATGCTGAACTTTCATGAAGCCTGCCGACAACAGGTCAGGTTACGGCTAAGGAGAGACTGACACCATTTTTCTAATGGTCCTTCAGCAACATCTAGGTTCAGTACTCATCCCTGGTCTTCTTCATTCAATCACAAAGCACAGGCAGAGTCTTCTGTTCACTGAGGCTCCATTCAATATAGGCGAAACCCAAGCCTGACATGGTAGAGCCGTTTTGGGTGACCATGCTGATCTGCAGGTTTGTGTATGTGTCTCTGTGGCTCAGTAAGAGAGTCTTAATCTACCCAATTACAGATACACAACGCATATCTCCTCATAAAGTTTGTAAGACCTTTGGGCTAATGAATTTAGTAGAAAAGCTTCCTTTCATCTTAGGTTTTCCCCAGTTGTCTGATTTCCATAACAGCACACTAAATGTATATTGAGATTGTGAAGTTAGTATTACTGATTAAAAAACCTGGCAAGCATAAATGTGCTGCTACATAGAGTGTGGGTTGGTTAACGTATTTTAAAGAGAATTATCTTGACATTTTAGTATCTCTTGTGTGTGGCTAGATATTGGTACAGCTATGACGCTTGACATTTGGTAACAGTTGTTTGGAATTTGCTTTGAGAAATATATGTTTTTAAATCAGAATTATTAATAGACAAAAGCTGCCCAATGGGGAGACAAAGCAGCCATTTAGGAAGTTGACGTAATTAAAATTGGGGCTTACTATTATTTATATTGAGAAACCAAAGCTTATCAGTTTTTAAAGCTCCGTCCTTAAAATGTACAGCGGTTTAAACCGTTCATCCAAGTTCTTCATAAGTCTTTCCCATCTCAAAGAGCCATAAATGCATAAAGGTGAGATAATAAAGTTAAGACAACATGGACCAAACTAAAATAAAATGTACCAAATTAAAATAAAATACATAAATAAAACTCTAGGACTGAAAAATGGAGTCGATCAAGTGCCAAAATTTGCACTTCCTCATATGGCCACTTGAGGCTGGCGCCAAAAGCGACTCAATCGCCATTGACTCCTATGTTAAAATGCCCAATTTTACAGCAGAAATAAACATGTTTACATGTGGAGGTGGGGCTGGAGGCAGCACAGTTGAAGATGCTGATATTTTTACTGGGAATGACCAGGATGAACAGGATTAGAAAAGAGTACATTAGAGGGACAGCTCAGGTTGAGTGAGGCAAAGTTAAGATGGTTTGAACATGTGAAGAGGAGGGCTACTGAATATACTAGACAAAGAACTTTCAAGATGGAGCTGCGAGACAGGAGGAAAAGAGGAAGATCACAGAGAAGGTACATGGAAGTAGAGGAGAACATGCAGAGCATTGGTGTGACAGAAGAGGATTCAAGGGATAGGGTGAGATGGATGCAGATAATCCACTGTGGCAACCCCTAACAGGAGCCGCCGAAAGAAGAAAAAGGAGACAAATCAGGTCCACTCTTTAACAAATCAAATATAAAAAAACTTGAAAAAAAAGAATACCAGCATTCACTAGAAATTCTCACCTGGTACGTATGTGGGTGCAGACACAGTCGGTTGTGGCGGGATCTAAGTTCTACCTTGGACTAATTCAAGCCATATTACTGGACAGGTTGGCTGTGTTTGTGGTGTCGGTGAATTTTTCTAGCATTTTTAATTCAGTTAACAATGACAAATAACATGAGTTTGCAATGTTGGTAGTTGCACTGACAGGCAACCCAAGATGCCTGTGCTTAAAAGTGGAGTTGCTATAATTAGTCGATAACTTAGTAGTTCACCCTCTTGTACAAATATGGCTACTTCCGGGTCTGAAAAATTAAAATGGTGATGGCGACAGCCATAATGCCACATGTAGATAAACAGCCTTTTTTTGAGTTCTGCATCACTTGTCCCGATCTACTGAGCTGTGATTGGGTAAAGGTACAGTGTTAAAGTTAAGATTAAATGTACCAAAGTGCCCTTGAGAAATGCAGAAAATGTACCATACTGTATGATCACAGTTCTACATCTGCCTGCTTGACTGGCCAGCAACACAAACTTACAGTAAAGATGACTGAAATGAAGGATGAGGAAAAATATTTATGACTCCTCAACATTACACAAACACATGCTGTCTGGGGTTCAGAATACAACTATAAAAATGTCTTAAATAGTTCACATCACACAACGCTATACTGCAGAAACATATTATTCTCAAGCCAGACCAGTCAAATATTTTGGATGAAAACAAGTGAGGCAGCAATGGTGGGAAAGTTTAATAAAAATCTCAGTGCATATGAACATTCACACTGCCATACCAGTCACGACAGACAAGGTCTATGCTTACTACTGAAACATGGCGCCGAGCATTTGAGTTTGAAAAACAAAAATGGCTATTATTGACTTGCCAAATGTGTATTTATGTATAACAGAATAATCCCTCTTTCATTGCTTTCTTTTCTGCAATACAAATTTGAAGCTAAATTATAGTTAGGGGTCCATAGAGGAAACTGTGTTAATCATGTAAAGCATATTATTACTGCAGGATCTCCACTTACAGGGCAACGGACTGAGTGGTTTTCCTGCCTGCTGAGAAACCAATAGGCATTGCCACCTCTAGGTATGGATGTTACCCAGAAACCCTGCATAAAAAATTTTATGCTAAAGTAAAACATTTAAGCGTAGACAATCTGCTGGTTTAAATTACTTCTTTCATTGAGTTCACTGACTGCCAGCTTAATTTTATTTGGTGGATACAGTGGTATTCAGATGAAATGCACTATTACTTCTAGTGCTGAAGGACGTGCATGTGGATTAACAGTGTTCATGTGAACATATTGGTCTTATCTAAAAAAAAAAAAAGATGAAATGTGTTTTCACTCCCACTGGACTGACTGAAGTTAAATAAATATTGTGATAACAAAGCCTCTAAAATTATCTTTGCATGTAAAGAAACATATATCGTATGTCAGTAAGGTCCTATACCATCCACGAGAAGTTGACGAAAATATACATAGCGTACAAAGTACACATAGGTTGAAGTGGTATAAACAGAGAACTCTGGTGGCTGAGGCTTCTGACACTGGACTGATTTTACCTTTGATGTTATCTATGAAAACACTTTAGTTAGAGCTAATCACATTAATTGCTTTAAACGTGTTTAACTTTCCTCTCTGAAAACCTCCATCTAAGGTAAACCAGAAGATGACCACACGAGGGGAGAGGCACTGGCAGCGTGGTGTGATTTGAGCCCTGTTTGACACCATCTCACCTTCAAGTGGGGGTGGGTTTCAGTAACTCGGTAAACACTCAGCATGACAGCAGGGTCCTGACATGGCCGAAGGGGGCAAGAGTGGGTTGAAAGGGTGGACAGGTAGCAGATCACAACAGACAGATTATGGGCCCAGCATGCAGAAGAGTGGCCTGAGGTCTTCATGGGAAATGACTCCTGACTGGCAGGTAAAAGGCCAAACAGTTTCAGAGCTAAAAGGCAGCAGTGTACCACTCTCCTCAAATGCAGCAGCTCATTAGCAACCTGCAGGAGCTACAGATGATGGGAACAAACCAGCCGTTATGGAAGGGTGCAGGAAATATGGCTGCTGAAATGTATAACAGAAATCTGATTAAAAGCCTTGATGAATGGTGTAAGAGGAGAGCTGTAGAACAGAATCAGAAGCAATTCAGAGGTTTTTGCTTGAAAAAATAATATCTGCCCATAGTCCTTGCAGCCATAGCCATCATCCACAGGGATAATTTTCTTCAGGATTTTCTCCACAACTTTCTGAAGTTCCTACAAATCCTGTGATATCTACTTAACCCTAATACACCTCTCTGCTGATAGGCAGTAATTGTACATATGTTTAACTAACAATGGAGAAACTGTATTCAACTGTTTAACTGCTAACTAGCATGAAATTCACTATTTCTCAAGTTCTGAGAGCCCCTCCTTGAAAAAAAAAGGTTCTCTGAGCCACCACCTTTTTTCTATAATTAGTTTTACCTAATACAATCAGGTTCTGCAGAGCCTGACAGGCAAGATGAGGGCAGAAAGTGTCGGCTGCAAATGAAAACACTGCCAAATAAAACATGGTATAAAGTGCCATTGCTCAAAATCAGGTATAAAATTGTAAGTATAAAAAAGGGGGGTTGAGGGAATGAGTGGATTTATCACAAGGTGTCTTTCTCTAGCCTGACCAATGAGGAAAACCACTAACACTTCAGGATCTGTTCCGAGGGAAGGCTGTGGAGCAGAGTGCCCCGGCTGCGGATGAGAGGAACATGTGCATTTAATCTGCCAGCTTCCAAATGCCCTGTGGCAACCACAGCAAAGAGCAGAAAAACGTAAATGGATGAAATTATATCCATATGATTCAACGAGACAGCTAAGGAGAGGCAGGTTTCTCATGCGCTTCGTCAGGATACAAAATTAAACACAGCTTGGCTAAAACATTCACATTACATAGTTTACACATATCATTCCACTGTGAATCGGGACCCTTTTAGCAGCCAGCCTCATCTGTTGTGAATAGAGCATTAAAAAGAATCAGATAGCAATGGATGATTTTTCTGTTTATAAAGATGAGAAATTAATTCACACGCACTTGCTTTGAAGCATCTTTTCCCTCGTCTGCTGTGCTCTGCCTAATTTTTTTATCAGGCCTTGATTTATGAATGGTGAGATATGAGTACACACACACCAAATGACTGCAAGGGAGGGAGTGTTGTCCAGATGCGAACGAACAAGAAAACAGAGCAAGAGCTCAGCCAATAAATTGGTGGGAGGAAGTAGTCATGTAAATGACTAAAGAAATTGTTTTTAACAGCCATTTTGCACTCATGCCTGAATAGTTTTGGGGCCAGATTAAAAACTGCATGGATGGCACAACAGGAAGCATTCCTATGATGACTAAATGGGGCTGCTCACATAATGAGCCAGCCCAGCTGTTTTGTTTCTTTCGCAAACTGTTTGCCGAACATTGAGGAGGAAGTGCAGTGATGGATCTGAACCCCTGATCCCACGGTGGAGACCTGGCATAGTGCAAGCCTGGATGCACAACAACACGGTGAGCTTTCATGGAAGCACTTAACCTGCTGTGATTCGGGGGCCTTCATTCAAATGTCGACCAGCTCTGCAGCCCTGCTTCAGATTAGAGAGCTAAGATGTGATTTCCTTTTAAACCTGGCACCCTGGGGTTTGCCGGATCATCAGGTTGAAGGGAAAAAGGAAAACAGGGTCACGTTCTTAAAGAGATGAAGCAGAATGACAGGAAAAAGTGTATTTATTGTGTGTTATCATGCAGCATTAGCAGAAAAACCAAAAGTAATTCCAACTAACTTGTCCTGGCATATTTAATTTACGTTCTGGGCAAAGACTCGGGGTGTCAATAAATAATTTTCGCACAAACATATTTTACACTCAACTCTATGAACATTATCCAGATGTGGAGTTAACTCTGAAGTAGTATTTCTAATCACATACATATCAATAACTTATAGTAAGAGAGGAAAGTGTTTTGTATACCTCAAAACCAGAACAACAGTATTTGCAACACAAAGCTTCCAGGGCCACGGCTATTAGTAACCATCAAGACATTAATTATAAACCCATTCAAGAAATTCGAACCGGCCATGAAAAAGACAGACCGGGGGTTACGCAATGAAAATCCTAAACATGATCTGTGTTCCGAGCCGGCGCCTGGACTGATGTTACTGGCAGTCAATGCAGGATCCTGTTTGACAGGCCCATGAGCTACAGCATCCTCTGGCACTCAGGCTTCAATCTATTCAGCACCTTTCACTCACACCTGCCTCCATTCTCACCCTTGCTTTCTCTCGCTGTCTCTCTTTTACCCCCATCAGCCAATAAGCTCCTCTTGTTCTGCAATGGGGTGTTATACACCTCAATGTCTCAATTTTATAGTGTTTGTATTGGGGGATGATAGATACCAATTCACAAAGAGCCAGCGTTGACAAAAAAGTGACATTTAATTTATTCAATATATCATTCTTTAAGTAGACTATTTGACAAAAATGTCCAATGTGAAGGGATCTTTTTACTGGAGCTGCCTAACATTTTTGTCCTTTTCCCAACTCACTATTGTTACCTTTATTTTATACAAAAACCTCTTTACATACATACATACTCCTTAATTTCCTAATCTAAAAATTGTCCAAGCAACTGTGCCACCCTGTTTGTTCAAAATGTTGAATGTCTTGGAACTGGATTTCAGTTTCATCTTTTAAAGCTGCTGGTAATGGAGAAATTGGCATCTTTGTATATTGCCACAGTTCTAGAAAAATGCCCCGGCTCTGACCACAGCTCCTGACATTAACCATTCATGCCGTAGAAAGCAAAAAAACACCCACCAGTTAACCACAGCATCTACCCCGAAAACCAAAGTACATTGCCAGTAGCTGTTTTTTAACAGTATGAAAGTGTTTAAGGGTTTATTTTCTTAAATTTGGATTCCTGCTGTGGTCAGAGAATAGTTCATACTACAAGTAGCCAAGTTTTATTTTCATTTTTATGCAAACAGTCATATTCTTCTCTTCTGCATTCCCTTTTTGTTATTTCAGCCGATTAGATGAATATATTTTTCCATCTTGCCTACTGATTTAAATTTGTGTGTGACGACCTAACGCAATGAACTTGAGGAATGAAGCACTCCTGTATCACACAGAGTTGTTAGTTAAAGAAATGAAAGTCCTTCTCCCTTTCTGGCAAACTATTTAACACAATCCAAGAGTTGACACAGCTGCCTAAAGTCTCACGTCTACTGTGGCACACACTGGCGACTCTATAACTCTGACATGACAACAAATAAACATTGCTGAAGCTCAGTGAGTTGCCAATCCAAATACACTGATGCCAGGACTACTATAGTATTCAGACAAAAAACATGCCAGCAAAATTAAACAATAGGTCAACATGGCACTGTGATCAACACCAGCCCAAGGACTTGAGAAGGGTGAAGGAGAAGAGAGTGCATTTATGCAACCCTCTGGAGGGGGACCAGACCACAAAGCTTTCTGGGTAAAAAAGCTGCCGCCTAAGAAATGTGGTGCAACTGCAATGCCACGGTGCCCCTAGATTTGTTCACTCCTCGGCATGCCAAGTGTGTTCTTTTCTGCTCTCCGTGGGTTTTAAGGGTCTAGTTTCCAGTTGTGTGGATAAGACTGGTTGCAATATATCAGACTGTGCTAGACATTGTGTGTCAAGTCGAATCATGTCTCAGGCATTCTCATCAAGCACATCACCATTCATTCACATCTCAATAAATCACTTGACCACATTTCAGTATATAGTTCTCCATTCATATTAAATAATTCAGTTGACGCTTACGCATCTGTGCCTACTGTCCCATAAGAAAACACATTTATTGTACTGTAAAACCACTCCCCCTAACTGTGCAATTACAATGCACTCAAGCAACCCGCAAAATCCCAAGGTTCCTCTATTCACTGGTTTTCTTTAATTAATATTTTTATATTTGCAGAAAATGACCTTTTAATTTCTCCTTAGTCGTATGTTTATGTTAGTCGTAACATGAGTCCGAGCCTGGTACTCGCTGGCCTCACACAATTTGCCCATTAGTGAGCAGACACATTACAACATTTTTCCCAAATACAATATTTATATCCTAAATGTGCATCAATTCATGCATGACCTAATCTAAATTTCTTGGCCTTATTTTGTTTAAAAAAAATGAAGGAGTTATTCTGATAATTTCTTTTTTTTGCTACTCACATGGATGCAGTGCAGCCTAAATGACAGCTGCTATGTGACACAGAATGAAAGACTGACGTCAAAAACAAAAAACAATGGATATGCTTTAACTCAAAGGCTTCTTATTTCTATTGTCATCCTGCCCAAATAACAAAAGCAATCTGGTTCTAAACCCTGCATAAACCTTTTTACATTGATGTTAAACTAAATCCAAAGCTGAACAGATTGAACATGAAACAGATGCTTTTAAAATTTAAACAGCAACAGAGATCATTGAGATGTAAAACTCTATGGGAGAGAGGTAAATCCCAGATTAAATATCAGAGTCTCTGTGGTGCCAGTTCTGCTGGGTCATACAATCATAAAACAGGGCATTAGGAAACTAAAACATATTGTGTATTGTGACCTTATATGTCCTATTGAGAAATGTGTTGTTCCTGTATCTGATTCTCTGCCTAATTCTCCCAACTTTCCCCTTGTTTTCAATCATCGCTTTGTTCCATTTTATACCATATGTAAACCATAATTAAAAATTCTACCTTGCACTTTTTATTTGATTCTCTCTTCAGTTTCTAGAGGGCATTTGAAAATACACTGAAGGTCTTAATAGTGTAAACACAAATCAAGATTACAGCTTGGTCAGAATGTGTATCAAACACTCAAGTTCTGTGTGCAACAGCCTTGCTAATGTTTCAAAAATGCTCTTAAGTCGGCATTCAGTGCATACCAAATCACTTGTCATGCATAATGCCTTGTGATGAATTCTGGGCAAAAAATGTCATTTTTGGGATGACATCAGTGGAGCTGGATTGCCTGTCTGGCTCCGTTTCTTTCAGCCTTCACTTCTTCTCACAAACATTCAAATTAAACCCGGCACACTAACCACAGAACACCGTGGTGCATAATTTAAACTTGACACCCTAAACGTAAACATGTCTTTCGCTACATAATTTACCCATACTTCTCCTAGTGTTTATTTTGTACGGTAGCAACTGAGTTTTTCATATGCACTGGCTTCAGGTCTTTGCTGCTCTGGTGTGGAGTACTGTGAGCCTGGGTGGGTGAATGTATACTGTTGCCTTGGGGTTGTGCTGTGGCCAATGCTAAAGTAGTCCCGGTGTGTACAAATGTCCTTCTTATTTGCTTGTTTGGTTGAAGATGTAAAGGCGGTAGATGTTACTCTGGAATAAGTTCTATCCAGTGACCTGTGAAACGCTGACAAGTCAGCGGAAAATAAAAAACACCTGGATGCACTAAGAGATTTACCTCTGTTTAACAGACATAGAGTCCACACTCGACCGACTGACCAGTTTGGTGGGTGTGTTTGCAGAGCGGCTGCTGTGGCACAAATGTGTCTGGCACAAAACAAGGCCAGTGTGTGAATATTAGAAGTAGGGGAGGATGGCAGCCTCAGAAGAGAAAGAACCTGTTATGTCTTTTCCTTATAAAAAGCCAAAAAACTAGCGCTATAATTATCTGTTTGACTGTTGCAGAGAAATGGTTATGCACACATAATGTACATGATCCATGACAGTACACAGCCAGAAAGCACTGCTTCTGAGCACCAACAACCAGGGAAAATTTAAGGAGACTAGAAAGGAGTTTAAAAAAGATTTACACATCTTCACCATCAATCCATCTTCTGTCTGCTGCATTCATCCCTGAAACATTCCTCTGAACACAGTGGAGACTCCAAAAACACACTCCAGCGTCATATCTCTCATTTATTAGTAAACTGATCTGGCTGAGTAGAGACTTTAAACCATTTTGCTTCAAAGACGATTACGACTGTGCAATACATGACCAGTTAAAGCCTAGGCCCAATACCAGAGGGTGATTAAAATTTGAGGAAATGGGGAAATTCAAAATACTGCATTCCAGACAAATGCAATTAAAGTGTATCACATGTAGCAAATTCTGCATGCTTTGATACCAGGTTATAAGGTTGAAAGCAAAGTAGCTATAGCTGACCTTCTGCAGCTTAGGTTCACTTTAGCAGTGGATACAAATTTCAAGAAATGCTTAGTTGCTGATATTGTGCATGTTATAATAATTGTTTGTTGTATTTATAAAAGCAGAAATCAATCAAACAAACTGAAAAACTAAAAGACATCTGTTTTGCCATGATGGATACATGTTGTTATCCTAGCTATGGCTAAGCAATCTAAACAAGGCAAGACCTGCAAACCAATACAATGGAAATGTTTTCCTCTTTCTTTACGTGGTTGCCCAGAATGCATGTGTGGGAATGTAACTAAATAATAAGCCTTCTACTGTGGGCTAAGAGCTGACATGAAAACATTTTATTCTAGCAAATTGCAACTATGACTTCAGTTGCAGACCCTCTGCACAAGCAGCTTCAGTCCTGCAGTTTAGACATATAAACAGGCGACACTTTTGTGGGATAAAATGGCTCAAGTCAAGCAATGTGCAGGCAATTAATACACTCTGCTGTTCTGTAGAAACAATAAATGATTCAAGTTGTAGAGTTGGAGATCAACCAAACTGCTTTTTGGTGTGCCACTGGCAATTACCACACTGGAGACTTGATAAAGAGACATAAAAATATCCTCCAGTCCTCAGATACATGGACTGTGTGAAGTTGTTTCAGTTCTGTTGTGCAACAGCTCAGAAACAGATTGATCACACTTTGCCATGTCAATGTGTGTCATACAGACTGAGAACAAGAAAGCAACTGAAATATTAACAGAGTTAACATGAAAAATTTAAATGTTTGGTATTTTACATATTGAAATAAAACGAAAATGAGCAAAACTTCAACATATTTAAATCACATTCACATTAAATGCATGTTAAATAAAAAGAAATATACAATTTACTCAAAGCGTGGATTTTTTGTTGATGTGTTTGTTGTTGTAAATTATCTTTTGCCTTTTAGACCAACATTTTTCAGAATTATAAATAATCACCTGTTCGTGAAAATAATTTTACTAGAATTCTGTGCTTAAGGCCTTATGAGTAGGGACACGTCAACCAATGTAGCCCTTTATTTCTTTTTTTTAATCTGTGTTGCATCCCAAACCTACTGTTTTTCAGTTTTCATCACTATGAAACATTTAAATCACTTGTCATGATGAATTCTGGGCAAAAAATTACATTTTTGGGATGAGATCAGTGGAAACACACTAAAGATAAATTTTATTCTTACATAAATTTATTATATGTTAAATTAAACTTTTATTTTGAAATGTAAAATATTTTAAAATAAAAGTTTGACAGTGTTTAAAGTAGAGACAATCTTCTCAGTATCTTTGACCCAAATGTGGATTGTAATCCACACAACATACACAATGGCAGAATAAAATAATAATTAATATTTATAGCAAACCCAAGCCTAATATTCAATAACTGTATTTTATATTAAATATGCCATTTGAAAAAAATCTTAAAATTTTTTGCCACAACAAACAGATAAACTCACATTAATTGTTACTTAATCAAAAGCATTAAATATAAGGACTAAATGGGGAAACTGATGTATATTTTGTCTGTAAATGCAATGTGTGTAGAGTACATCAAAGCAGTCCTACATTTAAATCTAAATAAGAGAGAAGGTGGAGTGATATTTTTTGTCCTGAGTACTGGACTACGTTACTGAAAAAGATTGACTGGAAAACTTTTTCAGCCTGACAAGAAGTTGGCCTGGCCTGCTCAACAAGGAAAACAAGCAACATACATCTATCCAGGGCTTTCATTTATATGCCAAAACATCAGTGGCAGAGCGCCTTCGCCAGCAATTTCATCATACGAATATCACATATGGACAGTGTTGGGTTACTAATAGCATGAAGACTAGATTGCCAAGCAGCACAGCAGATATGACAGGAAGACAGGATAGCTACAGGATGGGATTATGGGTTTGTAGAAAGAAATTGAGCTATGTAGCTACCTGATGAACTCATTTGCCTGAGGAATGACTGACAAAGCTAATGCTGAAAATTATTTAATGAGGAGCAGAGGGACCTTCAGATAAAGTGCTAAAAGTTGATCTCTTCCAGGTCTTTATTTGGTTCTGATTAGGTTTTTGCATTTGGGCCAACTTAAAAGACAAGGAGATTTCTTTCCTGTTCGTAAAGTTGCTTCTGACATACTAAATCATTGCCTTTCTTGTCTATTGACACTGATTACTTTAAATGAGCCATACACAGACCTATCTTCTCCCACCATATGGGAATGCAGCTTGCAGAACCTGGTGGACCTGCAGATCCAGATTGGTATTTTGGCTTCCATGTATTCTTTAGGTCAGTTTGAATGTCTGTATGTTGTCTTTGGGAACACATATACTTTTTTTGTTTGTTTGTTTTTTGGATTTTACTAAAGTAGCTTTGCATTATTCACAGTTTAAAATAACCCTTATTAATCTTATTATATTGCACCTTGTTGAACTTATGAAAAGCAGGTGGGTGGTGCTTCACTGCTTACAGCCATATGAGGAATATCCATTCTAAATTACATCCATACAGAAATAGGAGTAGAAAAAACTGTCTGAAGCTGAGTGCTTAGAGCAGTCTGAAGCCTATGCTTCAGGCTCAAGATCAGGCTTCAGACTGTTCACAGGGTTTACTTGTACAGATGCTAACCTCATTATTTTGCTGTGTTTAATGTGAGCATCAAATATTTTAATATGATATTAAAAATAAGGAAAAGAATAATAGTAATAATATTAATATTAATCATAATAATAACAATAATAGTTCTTGCAGTGTCAACATTTTACTTGAGGATCATCTGATTGCTAAGCTCCATATGTTTCCACTGCAGCTAGTTGCGGGCCACAGTGGTTTAGAGGCTGGACTCAGAGACTGTGGCCTCTAAAACGTCCTGACAGCCCGAAGTGTCAGAGGCTCATACAGGCACATTAATATCAGCATCACTCGCCACCCGCGCCCAGTGCTCAGACAGCTCCAGTTTCAGGCAGTATTCAGAGGAAAAGTCGGGTCATGTGTTGAACCTCACTTTTAATTAGCTAATGGTACTCCCTGTTTTATCTCATGCACCTGAGCTGATTGCTCACGAAAGACTCCATTTACCCTCAAAAACATACAGCATCTTGGCAGCAGGCTGCCTTCTATGTCTTAACGTCTGCTGCCGAGGGACTTTGCCACTCTCTTCCAAAAATCAGTCTAGTAAATCTAAATATATATGTTAGCTGGTTTCACACCAGTGAAAAAAGAGGAAATTCCATGATCTGTGCCTTTTTTCCAGCAGGCCTCAACCTCCAACTTTCCTTCAACAAGTAATCTGACTGTGTGTGTCAGTCAGAGTGTGTGTTTGGTGTCTGACTATACACACATATGCACACGATTGGACAGAGCTCTATTAAGCAGCTAATGCTGGCTGGGTTTTGTCACTGTGAAATGTAAGGGCACTGACTTGCCACAGGCTCCAACATACAAGCAACATAAAAACCTTTAAATTTAGCCTTTTATATAGGAATTTGCATTTGATTTTAAATAGTTAAAACATCTCATTATTCAAAGAGACCTGACATACAAAAATATAAATTATATACAAAGCTTTAATGTTTCCATGTGAAAACATAGACTGGTACATAATATACCACATCCACACAGCTTGTCCTAAAATTTCAAAATCTTTTTAAAAGATCATTACTATGACATTTTGCATATCAACAGTGTTGGATAAGCAATATTGAACCACACATTGAATCCTGCATCCCACAGCAACATAAACCCATTTTAAAAACATATAAAGCACACAATTGTTTTAAAATCTTATAAGCAGGTTTTTCACCATCATCTGACCGAAACGGCTATGCCAAGCAAACCAAATATAGTGAACAACGCTGTACTCTTGCCTGAAGTCACTGTGGCATGTAAATACACTGTCCTTTGCACAGAGAGCTTCAGCGGTTTAAGGAAGATATTTTCTAAACCTCAAAGCCGTGGTGCAGCCTTTAGACACTTGAAATCCGCAGGGTCGGCCTCTGACAAAGAAGAACAATATCAAAGTCTAGGACCATGACAGGGCTACTCCTGCTGGATATATTTTTAATATTTATGCAGACACAGGAAAAAATGCAATAAACTAAAACAACAAGTGAATTAGGCATGAAACACAACAGGATATTGCAAAGAGATTATGTTGTTTCCCTTTCTCCCGTGTATCCTTCAGCATTTTCTTGCCCTATACAACAACCCTGGGCTGGCTTTAATTGGGAAGATTGGGAACACAAAAAATTTTCTAAAAAGAGCTTCAAACTTAGCCATTTACATATGGAAGGAACTGACTTATTTCTTAAATGGGAAATTTGATGAAATATTAGCCAGGTATAGACTGTGACAGGCCCGTGCAGGGGACGAAGTATGACTTGTGTGCTGTAATAATGACTTTTCCCTGCCAAGACGCAGCATGAAGCAAATTCTGTGCAGCTGTATGAAGAAAACAGAAAGGGTATATGCAGAGGGAGAGCAGGGGAGAGAGATGTGTTATGTTTGGATGACAGGAGAGCCTTGCTTCATGGAATCTGCCGCTGGAAAGATAATAAAAGGATTAGCCCTGGTTTTTCTAGAGCATTTGGTCCTAAAACAGAATGTCTCATATGTTTCCTCTATATGAATTGCTTGAATTCTTGAATGCCTTTGTCTATTACAGGAGTGCAAGAAACACAAGAGGCACCAGTGCTAGTGGCATAAAGCACACGTGCCCAGACAAAAAAAACAAACAAAAAAAGCAAGAGACGGACACAACAAAAAAAAACATGAGCGAGGACAGTGTTTCAGACGCACATGGAGACAAAAGGTTTCCTATAAGTGCAAAGTACTTACTTAAATGCGCATAGACTACAAAAACACAAACACACAGTGTGTTTATTTTCCCAGGGCCTCCAAGTTTATCTGATGAAGTCCCAGATCAACATACATTCAATCCCAGATGATAAGATGCGTTGATACAAGCTTTAAAACATTATTTAAGTTATAGTGGAAAAGCTGGAGTCTTACAACCCATTGTACTGCACACTGAATCAATACTTCCTATTGTGAGAGTCAATTTGCCTGTTTTAACACCACTACGGCATTGCTGTGAATATGTGTGTTCTTGTGTGTATGCACTTGAAGTAAGCATGATCAGGGTGAGTTTCACGGTGCCTCACGACAAAGTCCAGTGGCTTGTCCACACTGAGCAATTGTTATCGTGTTCACGTGTGGTAAATATCTCCAAAAACACACTCACACCTCAGTGCACAATTTATATACACCTAAAACTGCTGGCTGTCACACAAAATTGTCACACATCACTTGAATGAAAAATAACAACAAAAAAAGGACAAATGAAAGCCTGTAATACAACACACTCCTAAAGCTGAATTAACAGTTTAGGCACGTACAGCAAATTACTTCCAAATTTTTACTGAGCCAAGGAAGCAGAAACACTAATACCCCAGAGTGATGCAAAGCAGGGAGAACAGGAGGAACAGTTGAGTTTGTGTCTTTTTTGCCCTCATTCAGAAAATGTGTATTCATAAGTATCCAAATAAGTCAGATTCTAAATTAATGTCTGTATTAGCACTGCAGAAAACAGACAAACAAAACAAGACACACCTTGGTTAATTTTACATTCCACTTTTTTTTTAAGAAAAATTAACAAGACTGAAATATTGAAAACCAGGTGCTGTCGCATTGTAGTTTTTCATCTAGCATTAGAATTTGGAAGAATTCCTCAACCTGAAGAGGACAGCTTCTGACAGGGAGCTTCGGGTGAAGCCGCGAATTGAGCAAGACAAGCAAATGTTACTGACTATCCCTCCATGTCTCACTTCTCCAGACTACTACATTTCTCCTTATGTTTGGCTTGGATATGAATCCAATTCACTTAATACTTGTGGGACAGCTAAACATTTAAAGCTCCCATTTAAAAGGATCAAGTGTGGACATTGTTTGGTTATGTTAACCATATGTGTTGGCTTTTCATGATCTGAATCCCTTCTCAAAAAACGAAGTGCTCGAGAAAATAAACATGGCTTCTTGCTACACAAATTGTGGACTAATTGTGTGTTTGGACTGAGTCATTTTTAAGGTTGGAGGGCATTTTCCATTTGTGAAGAGACATGGCGAGGTGCGAGCTTGACACGGATTTATGTGTTGATTTTTGTAACTAGAGCTTTACCTGTAAAGAATACAACCACAAATATATTTGTGCTGATGAGGTAGTGCTATTCACGTCTTCAGTGGAAGAAAAACTCCCTTTTTTATATATTCCACTTAAAATACAGGAATTACAGTCATAACTGTTTCTCAACCAAAACCGTTTCTGTTGAAACTTAATCAGCAGTGAAGCAAGTCTGGTCTTTTTTTTGGACACAATCAACGTGTATCTTACTGGGGAAAAATCATCTTGAAGTACTGTATTATGTTGTGAAATATTTGCTTGTGTTTAATTTAAACAAAAAAAGTTCACAGATGTCTGCAATTATGAGATAAACTGGACTCATATTGAACTAATAACTATGACCTAATACCTTAAGAAAGTTGTCTATATGGGGATTTTTGACAATCTTTAATGTATAATGTATAATGTAATCTTTTGGCTCTGGCCCATGATAGGAGAATGTGGTTTATGATGACTCACCATACACTTGTTGGGTTTCTCTCCAGAATGGACCCTCATGTGAATGAGCAGCTTGTAGCGGGCATTGAAGGGCTTGTAGCGCCGAATACAACCAGCCCAGAAACAGGTGAAGTCCTCACCTTTGCGTTGGTCGATATGGACCTTTTCGATATGTCTCACAAGCTCCTCCTGCTGTTCAAAAGCAGCACTGCAGTCAATCCAGCGGCACACCTGTTTATCCACCAGTGCTCCTCCTCCGACTTCTTCCCTCTCTGGGACTGTGTGGGACCCTATTGGGCCTCCAGCCGTTGATTTGAGTCCGAGGGAAGAGGCCGGTGCTGTCTGTTGGCTCTGATGGTGTAGCAGACCTCCCGGAGTGGGTCCCACATATTGGTGCAAGTGGTAAGGTGGGGGCATGGCAGATCGAGGTGGGTGGTGAGTGTGACGAAGGTGCCCACTGCGCCCACTCAAGTGAGGGTGATGATGATAGTGGTGCTGAAAGAGTTCATCTTCACTGGGAGAGAAGTCATCGAGCGGTTCCTGCTTAAGGGCAGCCCCAGATCTCTGGCCCCCATCTGAGAGTCCCCCACTTTGAGGCCCCGAGTGCAGCATCCCAGACATCAGGGCTCCACTCATCAGTAGCCCCAACCCATCCAAACCTCCTCTTCCTCCTCCTCCCTCAGCTGTTCCTCCAGCCCCACGCCCCTGCAACATGGAGCCCTCCTCCTCACACAGCCCCAGGCTCTGCCCTTGGCCCTGCTCCGGCTCACCTAATGACACTGAAGAAGAGGATGAGGAAGAGGAAAGAGAGAGCAGGCAGGTGGCAGGTGAGGACAGCTGACAGCTCTCCTGTAGTGTGGTCTGCTGGGGGCTGCTGTGAGGTGGGGGCCTCTGGGGGGCTTCCCGTGAGCAGGAGTTAGAGGGTGGGGAAGTAGAAGAAGAGGAGGAGGAGGAAGAGAAGCCGGCGCTGCTGGTGTGGCTGGGCGAAAGGTTAGCACGGAACCCGTTGACGCAGGCAACCATCGACATCTGGGAGGAGCAGATGATTGTGGTGATATTGATCTCCTCAGACGCAGTGCCAACAGCTGATGGGGAACCTGTGGCAGTACCGGCGGTAGACTGTGAGGCCAGGGACAGGCAGCGTCTCTTCAGACTGCTAGCACTGAGCAGCTGCGCTGAATGACGGGAGCCAATTGGAGACAAAGCAAGTGGGGAGGAGCCATCTTCATTATTAAACGATTGTACTGCGTCTCTTGACACAGCACTACCTACACTGCTCACTGCACATACGCCATTACTGTTGTTGCTAACATGCAGCGCTCCAACTATCTCATCACTGGCCACCTCCAAAACTTGGCCTTTCCTAAGGGTCTGAAACCCAGCCTGAGATGGAGACTCTGTGCTGGAGATCTTGTAGACCATTGAGCTCTCCTGTTTGACTGGGTAAGGGACAGATGAGCAAGCCCCGTTGGCACCACACCCCAGGCTGGGTGAGGCCCCCGGCGGGGTCCTCTCAAAGGCAGAGGAGGATCTGCAGGGAGAAAAACACAAAGAGAATGTGAGCGCTATTAGCTTGGTGCCT
This sequence comes from Etroplus canarensis, assembly GCA_015106775.1. Taxonomy (NCBI): domain Eukaryota; kingdom Metazoa; phylum Chordata; class Actinopteri; order Cichliformes; family Cichlidae; genus Etroplus; species Etroplus canarensis. The sequence continues at coordinate 5,852 of VUQH01080145.1, read as the reverse complement.
GCTGACAGACACAGGCTGGTTCATTCTTTCCACCAACAGCACTGTAAAAGTTTTGCTTTTTGCTGTCCCTCATGCTCCAGTTTTTCTTTAAATGAAAATCATGTAATACTGAGTAATTCCCACAGAACTAAAATATTTTATCTAAGCCTTGTATTCATTGTAAGAGAATTAGAGATCAAATATTAACCCTTTACAGGCCATGATAAGGAAACAGTAATATAGAAATAGTAGAAATTGCTGATGATTCAAAGTGTTTTTATGAATAAATGAAACAAGATCTTCTTGTAGTGAGAGGATATGAATGGGCATTTAAGACTAAGAATAGAGCAAGGGGGAGGGTTGGATGGCGACTGAGACCGAGAGGCCACTGGCTAGTGTGTCCATCTGACAGGCTTTGATGACACAAAGGGGTTAAACCTAACCCAACATTGGGGATAAATAGGGAGTCACCTGTTTTGGTGGTATAATTGCAGCCTATGAAGGGTCACCATTTACAATACTGTGTATTATGGTGGGAATCTTTGCCTTGCTGAATGGGGAACCCAGGTCATGTTTCTCCATGCATTGCTGTGATCTCCTACATAATCATTCCTGTCAGTTGGCTCATTATGGATTTTGTCCAAAGCCCTTGAGTGATGTGAGAAGAGTTCTCTTTTCCCTGGCCTGTCGTCTTTGTCTCTTCCCCTGAGCACACCCAGGAAAAAACAGGACTAATACTAGCGAGGACTGGAGAAAGCCACTGGCGGACCTTGTCATCATTGTTGTTAATAAAGACTTGACCCCTCTTCAGTTTCTATTCAGTAGCCCCATTTCCTGTTTGGCTGTAGTGAAAATATTGAGAGACAATATGAGAGAAATGAAAGTCTGTCCAGAAGCACTTTCAGCAGGATGACTGAGAAGAGAGGGGAAGAAAGGAGAAGGGGGAGAAGGATGACAAATCGACTTCTGCCTTGACCAACAGTAGTCACAATTTGTACACGGAGGAATTGTGTTAGTGTAGCGTAAATGTTGTATTGCAGTGCGTTTTATGAGGCCGCTGGGTAATGCTTTCCAGCAACATGTGTGTGCATTTGATTCACAATAGCAAAGATAATGAGAACCATATTGTACCTGCATATTGTTAGTAATATTATACCAAACAGGAAACACTCAGAACTGGAAGTGGAAAAATATGATATAAAACACAATATTGGTGAGACTTTACCTGGCGTCTTGATGAGACCCATCCTGCAGAAGGAGATCAGTTGTGGGTCTGCTGCACTGGAGGCTCTGGGGATAAAGCCCCTCTAAATGACCCCCCACTGGCAGTGGCAAACTCTGCCCACATGGCATCAAGGTGCCCTCAGCATCACCCAACTCAACATTTCCATCCTTCTCTGAGCAGTAGGCCCCATTCACTAGAAAAGGACAGAGCCAACATTACTAAACTGTTTGCTTTAAAAATGACCAGAGTGTTGCTGATACAGCATGTACATACATTTACACATTTATCATAGAGTAATACATGATTGGTGAGTGTTGATATCAGAGTACGGTTTTAGCTAGCAGAACAGTGACCCAGTGTTACTCTCAAATTAAAAGTTGGCTAAAGAGATCCCACTCAGCAATCTTGTGACCATCCTGGAAAAAAAGCCAGCTGAAAATAATCAGTTTACAATGGGATCCATGCCATTACGGACATGTTGAAATTCTATTACATTATGAATATTCTCTCGAGGACTGATTATTGGCTGCCTCAACTATCACTGCATGCAGTGATACATGGAGAGCTCTTTGGCAATATCCAAATAGTGGCAGTAAGAAAAATGTCATATATTAGTACTGGAGTAATAAAGAAACTGTATACCAAATAGCACTATATGTTTTTTTTTGTCAACTAGCTAATCCGAATAAAGTGTAGCTTTTTTTTTTATTCAGGACCTTCAGTTAAAATACTATTCAGTTATTTTAACTGACGTATTCAGGGATTTTCTGAAAATGATGACCCCATCAATTATTTTATCTATTTATTTGCCTGGAAAATTGTTCACATTCAGTGATTTCATACAAATGTTCCAAGTCAAGGGCAACTGCACTGAACTGGAAGATATTTATCTCCTCATTAAAATAAGACTTCCTCAGCACACTAAACACTAAAAGTTATGGAGGAATCATTTAGACTAAATGATTGTTTTATATCGGCAAATGGTCTGTTTGATAAAAAAACAAAAAAAAATCATGAAAAGACAAATGTGTTACCAAAATAAAATCTGCTGATTCCTCATTTGTATTTACTGATTTTTACCTGACTATTCTTTTTTGTTCCTCAGGCAAAGACATCTGATAATAATTTTGTGATTTATTTTTATCATTCTAACCTGATTAGTTAACGAAGAGTACATACTTCATGAATTTGAACAAAAATATAATAAAAATAAAAGACGGAAGAATGTGTGAAAAGGGATGGCTCATGTATGAGGTGAAGGGTAAACTGATATCCTCACACACATGTGCAGGCAGCTACATGTCCCTTGTTCCAATTTTCTTAACTCAATTTCTTAAATTTAATTTTCTCCTAACAATGTTATTGATAATGTTATCACACACTATAAGCTATTATTCATAAAGTCACCCAACTATTCTGTATATGAAAGCAAACATTAAAAAAAGGTACTGGAAAAGAATGAAAATGTGAATAAAGGGAAAACTACTTAAATGAAATGCACTGAAATATATTATGCAAAATCAGGGATTTATGAAAAAAGAAAAAAACAAAGGAGAAAGAAAGCAATTACAACATGACTAACAGATACAAAGAGCATAAATAATAGAAGAAAGAAAGGGGATATTTTGGAATATGGGAGAGAGGTTATAAGAATGAACTAAAGAAAAGAGAAAACAAGGGCACTTTGCGGTCATGTTAGCTTCAGTTTAACGAACATATTTTCGCATATTTTGCCTACAGATGATGAGTCCAAAGTCTCTGCTGTGTTTTTGTTGTTGCGGGTCATGGCAGAAACACAAAGAAGCAGAGAAAAGGCGAAGCAAGCAACGCAAATAGTCCAGCATCGCCAAGGGACCGCAGGAACAACGCTGCTTTCACTCAAAACTGGCAAGATGAATTTCAGCCCTAGTCTGTTTTCAAGCAATACAAATCATTCTGTTTATCAAATTCTGGATTTCTCTTTTTTGTTTTATTCTTTTTTTAACCATTTTTTGGCTGAGTCTCTCACCAGTTACTGTATACAAACGAGTTTCTGTATGAAATTTTCAAGGCCTGATGATGTGAACCCAAGTATTTCCCTGCCTCAAGTCAGAAGTAAATTCAATAAGAATGGCCAGAGGTAACATTACTCAGACTAACATAATCAGAGCTCTTATAATTAGGGCCTGGCTGTCCATGTACATGCACACAAAGATACAAACAACCAAATAAAAACGCTGTCATCATAAAGCACTTAATGGATTGGCAGTTGGTCAGTCAGGCTTTGACTGAATGCACATGCTCTCTCTCTCACACACGTCATAGTCACCAGCCTTTAAAATATACAGATCAACACCAGGTGGCCCAATAAGTCTAATAAGAATCAAGAGACAATGCTCATTACTCTTTTCCACAATACCAAGTGCATGTCTGCAGGAAAAGTTAACCATATAAACAAATATAAACAGAGAGAAAAGATAAAGATGATCTAAGAACAATGATTACCTGTCTATACAAACACAGGCTGATCATACATTCACTGTTTTGCAGCACATTTTTTTTGGATATACCCATTTGTAAAGGGTTAGCATGGGATTGATTTTACAACTCTTTTTTAAAACACTAAGCCTTGTATTAGGGCTGGCTGTCAAACACGAATGGCTTTTGGTATCAAAATATGATGTATGTGTTGAAAAATTGCTTTCAAGCTTAAATTAGTCTATTAAAATCCTCTAAACAACACAAAAGTTGTAAAATCTTATATTATTCAATACATATAACAAAATGTTGTATATTAAAACAATTTATTATTCTAAAACTTAAGTTCATGAGTAAACCTGGGAACATACAGTCATGTGAAAAAGTCAATTTTCACAGGTCTCTGTGGTTTTAATGATAAACTAAGTATACCCTATATGCTTCCACAGGAATTAAGACCATAAGTAGCAGCCAGGTGCTGCTACTTGCTAATCACTTAATTGCTTAATCAAATACACTTGATTTATTGATCATCGGCCAGTGTGACCACTTTTAAAAAAGGAGAAGTTTGTGTCCCAGCAATTCACCCCAAGGTCAGACTGTGCAATGCTCAGAGAAATTGCTGAAAGAAAGAAAGAAAGAAAGAAAGAAAGAAAGAAAGAAAGAAAGAACGAAAGAAGAAAGAAAGAACTACATTTCAGACTCCAAAGACCTTGGTTAGAGTTGCATCTGGTTGAAACCACTAGACTTGATGAGACCAAAGAAGAGACCAAAGTGGGGATGTCTGGCCATAATGCACAGTGCCACCAAACACAGCATATCAGGTGAAGAAGTGATGATTTGGGTATGCTTTGCAGCCACAGAAACTGGGCACCTTGTAATCACTGAGTTGGCCATAGACTCTGTGAAAGAACTGTGAGGCCATCTGTCCAGCAGCTAAAGACTGGGTGAAATTGGGTCATGCAACAGGACAATGATCCCAAGCATACCAGCAAAACCACAAAAGAATGGCTTAAAAAGAAAAACAATCAAGGTGTTGCAATGGCTCAGTCAAAGTCCAGACTTCAAACTGACTGAAATGTTGTGGCAGGATCTTCAAAGAGCTGTGTATAAATGAATGTCTACAAACTTTAATGAACTGAAGCAACACTGTAAAGGAGAATGAATCAAAATTCCTCCACAAGGATGTGAGAGCCTTGATAAAGCCATACAGGAAATGATCATTTTAAGTTATTGCTGCTAAAAGTGGTTCTACAAGCTACTGATTCATGGGATGTACTTAGTTTTTCACAGGACTGCATTGAATCCAGTTAAAACTCTCTTTTCTTGACTTCATTATCCCAAGCTTTAAACTACATCTACATCAGGCAGGGCTATTTTTTGAGCCAACTGGAAGCAGCAGGGAAAAGCTGTAAACACAGATATATCACTTCTTAAGCAAAACATGCCTATTTATATATCAGTATGTGAACCAACATTCACATTCATTTGGAGTTTTTTTGTTGTTTTTTTTGTGTTACCACCTGATAAATGCAAGACCAACATGCACACTCGTTTTAGCTCTACTTTTGGTCTGCAACAGCTCCTAAAAGAAGTGTCTTGCTATTTTACTACAAAATGTTACACTATATTAGTCAGTCTTAGTATTAGTTAGTTGCTTTTTTCTATTTGGGACAGGAAAGTAGAGTGAACCAGGACAGTAAATTTGCAGGCTTTTTTATGCCATAAATAAACCTAATAACAACAATTCTATATATATGGCAGAGGGGCACATGCCAATACTCATTTTGTGGACATTACAATCTAGACAAAAACTCTTAAGGGGAGTGATTCTTGTGAAAATGAAAAAGTGTCTACAAAATGACAAATGTGACCTTGATCTTGAACACAATTTGAGTGACGACCCATTAGGTGATCACTGTGAGCAAGTTCACTAAAATCTGACCAGTACTGCAGAAGAAGTGACAATTCTTGTTAATTGTGGAACAGGCGGATGGACGGACGGACAGAAAGATCGACAAACGTCTTGCTATGGTCCCTTGGCTGGATAAGCTAAAAATTCTATAGAAAGCATCTTGATGCATGCTCAATCATCCAGGTAAGTAAAACCTCAAAAGTTGATTCTGTTCATCTGGACGTAAGGTTTTCCGTGGGAGAAACGTTTCATCACTCATTGAAACGTTTCTCCCAC